>JAHWFP010093264.1:27807-59194 GCA_023313725.1 Lithobius niger | reverse complement strand
AGGGAGGTGCGATGTAGTGTTAAGGGAGTAGTGAGATAGTGGTGGGGGAGTGGTGAGAAAGTGGTGAGGGAACAGTGATGGGGGTGAGGGAATGGTGATGGATTGGTGAGGGGATGGTGATGAAGGGGTAAGGTGGTAGCCAGAGAATAGTGAGGGAGTTGTGGGACAGTGGTGAGGGAATGGTGAGTGTTATTGGTTTGATGTGGACAGCTGGTGGCTAATTGGTAATTGGTTAAGGGGTTTGGGGAGTGGTAAGTTAGTATGATATCAGGGATATAACCGTCCATTCTGGGGTTGGGTGAATAAAATATAGGGCCTGGAATGTTGGGGAAAGGCGCGATCAGCAGGGGGTCAAATGTGGTAGTTACTGGGTCGTTAGGGGGGTTGTTGGGCTGAATAGTATAGTCGGGAGGGGGAATAGAAATATATGGAAGATAGGATGGATATTCATTATATGCTGGTTGTAATACTTCATTGACTTGTTGAAATATATCTTGCTGGTTAAACAAAAAGAAAATGGAAAATGTTCGTTACTGGGCTGTAAAACAAATTAATTGTAAAATAAAGGACCAGTTCTTACAAATATATCAGCTTACCATTTCACATTGTGGTTGAACCTGGCCCGCGCCCGAAGATTCTGCGTGTACCACTTGGTTATTCTGTAAAAACCGAATCAGAAATATTCAGAAAGTAACACACAACTGGTGGAAGGAGTGTACTGAATTGTACCATGACTACATGGTTGATTATTCAAAGAAAATCAAAGAAAAATAAATAATTCGGAATATTAACCCCCATGGGATATGTGCTAACAAAAAAAAAGGCCATACCCTTTGAGAATGTATTTGTAACTGATACTCATTAGTTCCAAACTAAAATACTTTTTTTTAAATAAAAATAAAATGGGTACCACGTTGGTTATTCATTTATATATAACGGAAAAAAATAATAAATATCAAAGAAAAATAAAGGCAGAAAGACAATAAATGGGTGGGATGTGTAAAAGAGGAACTTACTGTTTGTTGTATTTGTAATGGTCCTCTGTTCCCTGCTGCGCCGTTGCCTGTAAAAAAAATGGTTATTCTGTTTAAAAATCAATAAAAATAGAAAATAAAAATCTAAAAATGTCAAAAACAGTTGTGGGTGTATGGTTGGAGCCCCTTTGCATTTTTTTCAAATTAAAAAAAAAATTAACTTAAATAATTTCAAACATCCATAAACTTGGCAGTATGCGTTATACTGATTTTAACAAGAAAAAGGAACTTACTGTTGTTGTAAATGGGTCATATCGATTCTCTCCTCCCAGCTGATTATTCTGTAAAATAACCAAAAAACCAAAACCTTAACTTTCATCCAAAGGCAGGAAAACTGTGGAATGCCCAAATATCAAAGAAAAATAAAGACAGAAAGACAATAAATGGGTGGGATGTGTAAAAGAGGAACTTACTGTTTGTTGTATTTGTAATTGGTGCTCTGTTCCCAGCTGCGCCGTTGCCTGTAAAAAAAATGGTTATTCTGTTTAAAAATCAATAAAAAAAATCTAAAAATGTCAAAAACATTTGTGGGTGTATGGTTGGAGCCCCTTTGCATTTTTTCAAATTAAAAAAAAATTAACTTAAATAATTTCAAACATCCATAAAATTGGCAATATGCGTTATACCGATTTTAACAAGAAAAAGGAACTTACTGTTGTTGCAAATGGGTCATATCGATATTCTCCTCCCAGCTGATTATTTTGCAAAACAATCAAAAATCCAAAACCTTAACTTTCATCCAAAGGCAGTAAAACTGTGGAATGCCCGTAATTTTCAACCAGCTTCATAAATCATTATGGTATTGCATTATATTAGTTATTAATTTTAAAAAATCAATAAAAATGAAAAAAAATTAAAGAAAAGGAAAAAAAATCAGAAAACCAAGAAAAAAACAGACAAATGAAAAAAAATTAAAAATGTAAGAAAAATTAAAAAACATGGAAAAGGTAACAAAATTTGTTAACTGATTTAAGAAAAAGGAACTTACAGTTATTGTAAATGGGTTATACCGATTCGCATAGTCATCATTTCCCAGCTGAATATTAGTAAAACAATCAAAAAACCAAATCTTAACTTTCATCCAAAGGCAGTAAAACCATCGACATTCGAATGTCCGTACTGTTTAATAGCTTCATAAATTATTATATTAGTTATATTATTATTATTAGTTATAAATTATTATTGTTATTATAATAACATTATATTAGTTATTAATTTTAAAAAATTAATAAAAATGAAAAAAAATTAAAGAAAAGAAAAAATCAGAAAACCAGGAAAAAAACAAAAAAAAAATGAAAATGGAAAGGTTACAAAAATCGGTTACTGATTTACGAAAAAGGAACTTACTGTTATTGTAAATCGGGTATACTGATTCACACTGTCATTATTTCCCAGCTGAATATTCTGTAAAACAATAAAAAAAAATTTAACTTTTATCCAAAGGCGATAAAACCATGGGAATTCGAATGCCCGTATTGTTTAATAGTTTATCGTGAAAAGGAGGCCACTGACAATATGAATTTAGTCTTTTACCCCCACACCCTACTGTATACCCTCTGGCAGTTTATGTACTTCAAATTTTCACATAACATATACCGCCGCACCCTTCTGACCTCTACCTCTGGCAATGTAGGGTTTGTACCTCCCCGCCACAAACACCCTGCCTCTTCCCAGCTGCACCCGTATTTCTTTGAAGGCCAAGACTGGGAGATTTAATACAGCATGCCTGATAATAAAATACTCATCATATACTGAAATTTTGTTTTAAACAATACACATCATCAGTAGTTTTCAAGACTCAGTCTTACATTATAAACCAAGTTTCATAGTAGAAACGAAGCAACGACCCCCTGCAAATGAAATTTGCGTGTGTTAATTCTTTGGCTATAGCCTTGAAAAGAAGTAGTAATTGGCACATTGTTGCCTCGACTAACAATTTGCTCCACAGGGTCATCACAGAGGCCTGTCTTAAATGACGTCATGTACGGTAAGGATTGCTCAATCCAAGGCGAGAAACTGGGAGTACGTGGGAGGGCCTGAACAGCAAATGCCCATGTGTGGGGCAGTGCATTTGTTAGCTGGATAATGCTATGCAGTAACAAGTCAACCCACAAAACTAAAAACAGCAAAACATGTAACAAGAAAACACCTGGGTGCACTCCTGAGAACCACTTATTTAATTTCTGAAGTCTTAAGTAATGTTTAGATTTTTCAATTTAAAAGATATCGAATTATATTAAAAGTATTCACAACAAAGTTAAATGATTATTTTAAAAATTAGTATTAGATACTGCGGCAAATTTGACGCTTACCCAGCCGAAGCCATGAAGCCAAGCATTAGATATTGCGTTAATATTACAGCAGACATTTTTATTGAAAAGTGAATGGAATCCTATTAAAAGTAAACTAACTACGCCCCCAGTGTAATATACGCCGGTCTAACCGGTTTCCACATATCTAAGGAAAATACTTTACTGGGCAGTATGAAATAAAAACGCTAACGAACACCCCCAGTCTCCAGTTCCGAAGTTCCTGCACACCCCCCCCCCTCCTCACATTCTCCTATTGTATGGTCAAATTTCCCCATGGTTCCCCTTTCCCATTCCGCACTCACCGCTTCCCTTATTGTGTGGTCTGAATATCCCCCATCCCTACTGCCCCTTCCTTTGAACCACAGCTGTTTTGTTTTCCTATGCCCAGCTCTTTGACGTTTGTTTTGGGGTTCCCTGACCGTTTACAATTAACCCAAGAACGATCGTGCATGTAGTGATTGTTACCGATTGTTACAGGCCACAAAAGTACATTGTCAGGTGGTCGCTCTTTCTCATTGCTAGTGGGTTGTTCTTTTGATAGTGGGTTGCAAAACTCATGACATCATCTTCAAGTAAAGATCTACTTGTTACATCTATTACTTTGAAAAATTAATTCGCTATGAATTTTATAATGGACTCGGTTGTTCAAGTGTGAGTATCTCAAAATGGACTTGGTATGGGTTGACTGGAGGCTATTAATTTGTTCTTATTTTACGAGGCTACATATACGTATGGAAGACTAATTAGCTGTTTTAAATATTATACTTTCTGTGGGAAAAAAACGAGAAATTTGTATCAAATAGTGTTACAAGACAGATTATACGAGTAGCCTACTGATTGTTTATTTATTTATTTTAAGACTCAATGGTCCCACCTCCCAACCCCTTTATTTTGTATCATTATAATGCCAAGAGGAAAGCTGGATAAGCCCCCTGCTAAGTTTTTTTAAATTTTGTACTATCTTTAGTGCCACTCTAAGAGAAAATAACCTACGCGGCCTGTTAAACAAATCATTTTATTGGATCGCAGCAGTGTTGACGCCATTGTATTCATAAATTTCTTGTTCAATGCAGATCTCAACCTCTAGACCTATGCTATTCAAATAAAAAAAATATGGCCACCTTATGGCTACCAAAAAATAATAACAAGCATATTCGATTTCTTGTAAGTATTTGTAGCATGTGAGAATTTAAAAAAAAAAACAATTAGGTCTATGTCAAGATTTTTTCAAGATTTTTTTACGATTGGTTGTTATTTAAGTTAGCATGCTCGATGAAATGAAATGGTATGAAATTGGGTAAACTGTGAAAATAAAAGGTTTACTTGTGTACTGTGTACACCACCAGAGTGTAAAATGTAACTTTAGACCATCAGTAGCAGTCGCCACTTGGCCAGTAGACCTTAAAAAGTACTCGCCATTTCACAATTTCTATATGTTACCAAATAGATCTTGCAAAAAAATATACATTTACGAATTGTAAAATTTCCCTTTACCTGGTATTAATGCAGAAAATTATGTAGTCCTTATAAATGTAGGCATGACGCAGCAAAGTCGCCATTTTGGTGAGTAAGCCTAAATTCCAAGTCACCAGCTGCTGATTTCCAATCGCCATTTTGAGAGTGGCGACCACCATTGGAGACGGTTGTCATGGTGATATGGAGTAAAGCGAGATGTTTCCGTGACTGCGAGACATTCGCTGTAAAACAAATTATTTTATGGGATCGCAGCAGTGTTGATGCATTCATAAATTTCTTGTTCACTGCAGATCACCAAATTTTTTTTATAAATATGGCCACCTTCTGGCTACCAAAAAAATAATAAGTAGCCTATTTGATTTCTTGTATGTATTTGCAGCCTGTGCGAATTAAAAAAAAAAAAACAATTGAACATATGTCTATGTCATGATATTTTTAAAGATTTTTTACTATTATAGTTATTTAGGTTAGACAAAATGAAATGGCCTGAAATTGTGTAAACTGTGAAATAAAAGGGATGTAACACAGCTTTATTACCTTCATAACTATGGCCACCTTCAAAACAACCAATGGCCATCAAAAAAAACTATGACCACCAAAAACTATGGTCTGGCCACCAAAAAAAATAATGACAAGCCTACTCGATTTCTTGTATGTATTTGCAGCCTGCATAAAAAAACAATTAGGCCTAGTTGTATGTGTTGATTTAGTTATAATTGTAGGTTAGAATGCTCGATGAAATGAAATGGCATGAAATTGGGTAAACTGTGAAAATAAAAGCAACTTTAGACCATGGTGATATGGATTTAATTTAAGTAGGCTTAAGTAAAACTGGAGATTAATACTAGCCAGGGGAAAGCATTTCATTACTGGGGAGTATGCTCTGTCTCCCTACTTGACAATCTGAGGAAGTTGTGAAAATAGGGACGTGTCCAACATTGGTCACATCCAGGCTTCAAGCAACAATGCTAATGTTGCTACATATCACACGGGCACGTGTCTTGTGTTGTTGAGTGTAGTATGTTCGGGGACAGCATGGCATCAATATGCAACTATAGCTAGGAACTTTTAGGCTGTGTTATGTGGTGAGGGGAGTAAAGTAAGACCCACGAAGCATAAGTGCAAAATCAAACTGATCATAGCCAGATGACTGCCTGACATCCCAAGACACAGTGTGACCGCCATGTATAAGTTGCCACCACACACGTTAAGCTATCTGTTTACAACCGCACCTCTGTTGTATTTACGACGTGGGAAATAAAGATACACAATATAACAGAGTTGCGGATTATGAACAGACCGCTCAGATAGAAAGATGTAGTGGTGGCAACTTATACGGTAGTAACGCTGTGTATCTGGTGATGATCAGATCCTTGCTGCTTTAGGTTCTCTCCACATAGCACAGCCTAAGCTAGTCCCTAGCTAAACATACATTTAGTACGTCTTGACATCACTACACTCGACAACACACTACATTCGACACAACATTCGACAACACAAGACTCGTGCCCATGTGTCACGTGCAACATGCGCGCAGCCATTGTTGCTTGAAGCCTGGACGTAACCAATATTGAACATGCCCCCATTTTCCCAAACAAAGACAATTTTTAGACAATAACCTTAGGCTACACAATGTAAACCATGTATGCCTAGCCTAAGGTAACAAAACATGTGGTGAAACAGAATTTATTCATTGTCTAACAAATATTTACTTTTATTTGGGTAAAAAATGTAATCCAATGTTTTCATTAACCAAGGTTAGCCTACAAGTTTGTTCAAGCAAGAAAAAAAAAGTTTAAAAATCAGTATTGATCTGTTCGGTTAAATCGGATCGGCACACCAATCAATTTGTGGCTGATCGGATCGAAATCTGTTTGGCAGAAAAAAAATACTGATCGGTGCAAACGTAGCAAGCCAAATTGAAGCAAACCATATTGAAGCAAAGGAAACACTAATTTTTACGGCTATATCAAACAGATTTGACAGATTTTGTGCTGACCAGCAAAAATCTGTTCGGCGAACAGAAACCTACATTTCGATTTTTGCCGCCAGGCCCTAGACAATATGTGTAGGCTAAGGTTTTTTATTTAGGTAAAAAAAAATGTATCCCAATGTTTACATTAGTCAACAAATTTGTTAGCCTACAAGTTTGTGTGAGCAAGAAAAAAATTGTTAAAAATCAGTACCGTAGCGATCGGTTCGGTTAAAATTGGATCGGTACACAATTTGTGACTGATCGGATCGAAATCTGGTTGGTAGAAAAAATGCTGTTCGGTACAGCCTTACTAAGCCATATTAAAGCAATAAAACACTAATTTGTAAGGCTCTACCGAACAGATTTTGCTGATCAGCTTTTGGCAGATTTTGTGCTGATCAGCAAAAATTGGTTCGACGAACAAACCTATAGATTTTCGATTTTTACCAGAATAAATTCTGTTTCACCACTTTACCTTTTGTTTTTAATTTATGTTATGTTTTACATCGTGTAGACTAAAGTTATTAACAGACAAGTACTTACTTTTATTTGGGTAAAAAATGCATTCCAATGTTTACATTAGCCACTAAATTTGTTAGCCTACAAGTTTGTGTAAGCAAGAAAAAAATTGTTAAAAATCAGTAGCTATCAGGTTTGATTTAATCTGATCGATACACCAATTAATTTATGGGGCAGAAAAAATGCTGATCGGTACAATCTTATTTCAGTTACGAGTGCAACAGGCTCGTGTTAATTCTACCAAAAACATGAAAAATCCTCACTAACCGAATTACATAAACACATCAAGCCATAATGAATCAATGAAGCACTCATTTTAGAACTGAAGCACTAGGCAATTTCTGGCCAAATAATTGAAGCAATGATAACACAAAATTGCAGGCAGTTTCGGAATTTACTGAAGCACTAGCACACTTTTTCATGGTTGGGCTGTCAGCAAAGTCCATGAAAATACTGACAGCTAGAGCGCATGAAACGTGTGTCTTTTCTGATGTAATAAAGTGAAAGCAAGCCAAAATGTTGCACAAAAAATATACGTTTTGCACCATTTTGGCTTACTTTCACTTTATTACTGTATTGGTGCTTTTATCGTTGTGTGTCTTTTCTGATGCACATTGAGTTGAGTTTCAGTAGACAACTACACGTTCAGACACAGGTAGATTGGCACATTCGGTAAACAGAGGAATATCATCCACCATGTAGGGCAAAGTTCCATGTATGTATCACCTCTCATGTTTGGGGCACAATTTGTCTTTTATGAACCAGGCTGCCACCACTTTGCTATTTTAATGCCTGTTCGGAGTAAGGGCTAAAACTAATTATTTTGTTTCATCAATTACATTTTCCTCTCCTGGTTACTGGCGAAAATGCAGCATAACCTTGAAAAGCTTGCAGTGAAGCACCTCGGGTCAGAGCGCAACAAAATATTTGCCCAATAATCAGCAACTTCGGGTAATTTTACTATACCCATTACAAACACTAATGACAAAAAAAACGTACAATGTCACGTCATCATGTGACGTCGTCCGTCATGTGTGTGATGTCACGTCATCATTCTGTTCAAAGTAAACATTGGCTCGCTTGTTCGTCCAAGCACACAGATCACTATACCACGTAGCCAAAACATTTACCTGGTGACGCTTACTCGTCAAAAATTACAGCAGGCTTTAAGTCATAATCGTTTTCAAATTCCTTTACTGCATTCACACGATTGTCTAGCCATCAATCGTTCTGGTATCGCTGTTAATCGTTCCCACCAGTTGAACGTCTATTCATAATCACTGGAATCTGAATAATTCTCGCCAGCAGGATCGAAATCTGGATCACCAACACTGCTGTTCCCCTCCATCTTTGACACAATAATAAAATATATTTCAAAAGTTGCCTTTTTACCTACGTTTTCGCTTGTAAACAAATGCAAACAAACACGAAGCCATGCTACGCGCTCTTAGGGCTCTTAGGCCTAACCGCAGAGAGCCAAGCCAACAACAAACAGCTGCCTGAAACCGCGTGCAATTGGTTGTTGGGCTGCGTTCGTGCTCTCTCTTTGTTAGCTCGCTTTTCAGTGGCTGATAGTGACGATGACGTGGTAGGTTCAAGGACGCTTCATTCATGTACTGCTAGACTCATTCATCAGCGTCGGCCACAGAAGGCAGCTTTAAAAGCCCCCAATAGGTGTATAGGAGAAGCAGTGGCGGATCCAAAGGAGGGGCCGAGCCCGCCCCCCCCCCCCAGGAAAATAAACTAGGAAAAACTGCCGAAATTATTGCAAAAAAAGCAGTTAAATTACGAAAAAAAATGCCCGAAAACATACCCACCAAATTAGTAAATTTACATTCTCCCCGTTTATAGCCAACTGTGTGGTTACAGCTGACACAAATAAATAAAAATAAATTGGAATTCACTGCATTAGCCCGCTAATTTTTTGCGGCCTTAGTAATTTTAGGTTCTCAGTAATGATCAGATTTTGTAATTTAAAAAATTATTATTTTACGTTACCTGCATGTTTGTTGTTTTGTTACGGCTGTTGAATCAAATAGCTGAATACTTGGCTGAATGCTCGGCTAAATGGATGTCCTTTATTAAACAAACAATTTGCTCTGCAGTATTTATAATCAAGTCTCCTTGAACTTGAAACATGCCGGCAGTAAAAACAAGGAAACTCACCATCTCGCCAGTAGGAATCCGCTTCCTCCCACAGATGTTTTTTGCTGGCACTTCCGTTCTTCCCCAAACAACGGAAGTTGGAAATAAGGCTTCGGTTGAAGGGTCTGGTTTCCGCAAACACACCAGTGCAAGGCGTAATCTCCCCTAAACACTGGTTTTCCACACCCTGGGCAATTTATGATTATATCATCATATTCAGCCAGTAGCCAGGGTGTCAGGGAAACCTTACAGAGAAACTGCAGACATTTAGGCTGATATTTGTCTTGCTGACCAGCAACATGTGGGTGGCTCATAGGTTCCACCTGTCGTGATGGCCACATATTCATGCTCACAAAACAAAACAAAACAAAAAAAATTCACAAACTATGATGAGACGTTTGCTTTCAGTATCAATCACATAAATGTGTAATTATCTACCGATTGACCCGTGTATCCACAAACTTGATGAGACGCAAGAAGTAATCCAACAAATAAACTCCTCCAACACAAATCTCCAGGAAATTCTGCTGTGTTCAGACGCCCCAATCAATATGCCACTCGACCATTCTGATGTCTCTTTTATAAACTTTATACTGTTTGGCAACTTGACAGCCAGTTACCAAGTTGACCTTGGATAACTCTGTCAGTAAAGGAGAAACAAAAAAAAATGCATTAACAAATTCAGGTGGTACATATAGATTCAAAACTTTTTTAGACTTTACTACTAAATTTTAAAAAATCATACAATCTAGTCCTAGGTGTTAGCAAAAAAAAAACAAAAAAAAATGCACATTGTGAAGAATAACACCATCTCTGGTGTACCCCACGTCCTATTTATATCGTGTCTTCCAGAAAGTAACATGTACTGTACATACTTTCGACTAATACTACAACTAGCTTACTACTGTAAGGTACCCCACCACAAAAATAAGCTTATTTATGCCCACACATTTTGCGCAATGGGCATGCCCACACATTCTGCGCACTGGGTAACCAGATCGTGAGACCGAGAGGGAAGGCATGTACGGGAGTGTATGTGAAAAATGTATGCGAATCCCGGATATGAGAGGGGATTGGGGTTGAGGTAATTGCGGGGAAGAGGGCATATTCACATGATAAATTTTAATAAATTTTTAACCAAAGACCAAACACCTTAGTCCATGGGCCTCGACCCCAAAAATCACTTATTGGTACCACCTAAGGTGGTAAAGTCTAGTAATGATTTTTTTAAATCCAGTATGTGTGAGGGACATATTCTGACATGATAACCTTTGCAGAGTGACAGCTTAGTTGGAAGAAACAGCTAATTATCCGTCCAGAATGTATTATCCGTCCAGAATTTTGCAATTTTACCTCTTATGCAAGAACCGTTAGTGATACACAAAAACTGTTGGAATAAAAGTTGTTTGCAATAATGTAATCTACAATGTCTTTACCACACATTTTTTTCATATCTATTATGGTTTTCGATAAAAAAGATTTTGGGTCATTTTCGGCCATTTTTTCTTTTGACCAGACGTCTCAATTTATCAACTTCCACTTCCAACTGCCGTTACATCGTTTCTAATTCTGGTGGATGGCTCCAATTAGACTCATTCGAAAGGTGGGAGTGTCTTCTTTGCAGCAAGGGTCGTTGAAAGGCTCTACGTCTGTTAGAGAACGAGCAACACCCCGTTCTACTATGGGCTGGTATCGTAGTCTTTTCACTGAATTTGGCTTTTCACTGATTTGGAACTTTCCACTGGTGCTGACACCAGTAGGTAGATGATTCCAATTAGATTCATTCGAAAGGTGTACAGCAAGGGTAGTTGAAAGGATCTTCCTAACTTAGAAACGTCACAATGCTGATAAACTTCGATAAATTTTTAACCAAAGACCAAACACCTTAGTCCATGGGCCTCGACCCCAAAAATCACTTATTGGTACCACCTGAGGTGGTAAAGTCTAGTAATGATTTTTTTAAATCCAGTATGTGTGAGAGGCATATTCTGACATGATAACCTTTGCAGAGTGACAGCTTAGTTGAAGAAACAGCTAATTATCCGTCCAGAATGTATTATCCGTCCAGAATGTATTATCCGTCCAGAATTTTGCAATTTAACCTCTTATGCAAGAACCGTTAGAGATACACAAAAACTGTTGGGATAAAAGTTATTTGCAATAATGTAATCTACAATGTCTTTACCACACATTTTTTTCATATCTATTATGGTTTTCGATAAAAAAAGGATTTTGGGTCATTTTCGGCCATTTTTTCTTTTGACCAGACGTCTCAATTTATCAACTTCCACTTCCAACTGCAGTTACATCGTTTCTAATTCTGGTGGATGGCTCCAATTAGACTCATTCGAAAGGTGGGAGTGTCTTCTTTGCAGCAAGGGTCGTTGAAAGGCTCTACGTCTGTTAGAGACCGAGCAACACCCCGTTCTACTATGGGCTGGTATCGTAGTCTTTTCACTGAATTTGGCTTTTCACTGATTTGGAACTTTCAACTGGTGCTGACACCAGTAGGTAGATGATTCCAATTAGATTCATTCGAAAGGTGTACAGCAAGGGTAGTTGAAAGAATCTTCCTAACTTAAAAACGCCACAATGATAGTTGAGAATGAGCGAAAAATCCAAATGGTGACTGTAATACCAGTCCCTAGTAAAACGGGCGTAGCTCGGTTCTTAACAGTTGTAGACCCTTTCAAGTACCCTTATTGCAAAGAAGACATTCCCACCTTTCGAATGAATTTAATTACAGTCATCATAAATTAGACACGTCATAATGGCAGTTGAAAGTTGAAAATGAGTGAAAAATCCAACCATGACTGTAATATCAGCCCCTAATTAAATGGGCGTAACTCGGTTCCTAACAGTCGTAGACTCTTTTAACGACCCTTATTGCAAAGAAGACACTCCTACCTTTCGAATGAGTCTATTTGGAGCCATCCACCTGACTTAGAAACAATGCAGCAGCAGTTGGAGACGTCTGTTAGCATTAAATTAGCCCGGAAATAGCCTAAATTCTTTTTTTTCTCGAAAACCATAAGAGATATGATAAAAAGGTATTGGAACGATGTGGTAGATTATATTATTACAAACAACTTTTATCTCAACCGTTTTTGTGTATCACTAACGGTTCTAACATAATCGGTGAAATGGCAAAATTGGGTGCCATTTTGGCCACCCAATTTTAATGCATCGTACATTAAATGCATATTACCAAGGTGGAAACATGTGGAAAACTATTACTTGGGATGTAAACAACAACCCTAGTGAAAAATAAAAGTTGGTAAATTGTGCTCAGTAGCTGTAAATTTCCTACACCTTGACTATATTGTTAATTTTCAGTGGAATGCGCATAATTACAAGGTGCAAAAACCTTGTACCCACATGACACAGCTGCCCATTAGCATGATTTTGAATTTTTGTATTGTATAGCGGGCATTTTAAAAACAAAAATGAACGCCATGTTGTTTTTTGTTGGACCGATGTCAGGTGCCTAAAAGTTTCTCACGAGTGTGGACATGCAGTACACGAGAGATTGTGCTATCCTTACAAAGTGCATTTTTTCTTGAATAATTGGCTGTTTCCACACTGGATTAATCCGGCGCATTTTGGTGTGTTTTGTGTTAGTACATTAAATAAAAAAAAAGAAGTGGTGACAACGCTACACTGATGCCACCCAAGAAGAAGAAAGCGCGCACGACCCCAAAATGCCAGTCTCTACACGACGAAATTATTTTCAGCAACGACCAAGATTTATTCGATCGCTACAGCGTCGACCTCTCGACGCTCAAAAACATCTACTCCAGGAACTGTGACAAGGGAACCGACCGCTTATGTTTTTCCAGAGACTGTGGCCTGTATGCCCACCTTAATCCACATGCCTATGGTTGGCACAGCAACGTGCCGTCCGAAGTGTTGTACAGGTCGTTAGTGGCAAAACATTCGATCGTTGGGCCGCTCCAGCACTGGTGGTTGACCACGACGAGCGAGGTGGTCGTCGTCTATTCGAAGGGCAGCGAGGAATGGTCCCTCACACCGTCGTCGGCAGTCAACCTGAACAGGGACGAAATGATCGACTCTGCCACAAAGTTGTTCCGACGGTGCAGAGGAGCCCTACTGGACGCAGCAATCTTCCCAACGGCATTTCACCCCAAAAGGATATACTACTGCCCGGAGAGAAGAGAGATGGGTTTTTACGAGGCGGGTCATTTCCAGAATTCGGCGTGGTATGTCAACGAGGCCAACAGATTGGTTGACACAACATTTGGCCATCCGTCCGTCGAGCACTATTTTCCGGTAAACACCTTCAAAAACAGGGCTGAAGTACTGGCCGACTCGTTGCTCTCTGGTCTGCTCAACTTTTTTCACGGTACCGTGACCTTTTCGTATTTTTGCCTCCTCGGCACCGAACCAGTTCTCAACTCAAAAATTAAAACCAGGGGAGACGGTGGTCCTCAACGGTGTAACAATCCGAATGGTATTTGTAGGAGTGCCATGGATCATATCGATTTTTTTCATGAGCACCACTGCATACAGTCACTCAAAGTGTTGCCCATGCTCTTGAAGAGACGAGCCACGTTACAAGATACCATAAGTGAATTTATACACCGCTACGATGCGCTGTTGGATGCCATCGGAAGAATAGCGTTAGTTTAAATAAAAAGATGGATGGAAATAAAAAAAGACACAAAGAATTTTTTTTTCTATTTTCGGACTAGCATCATATTTTTTTTTTATATCCCAGCACATGTTCAATGTCGACTTTGTCCAACACTCAATAAGTTTCTACACTCCTGAATTACACATTCGGCAACAACCTCTTTGCTTTGATTTCCATCGATAGTTATGACGGGTGTAGAATGTTCGCGTATGAATTGCTCGTGTGTATCGTAAAGCTGTTCGATATACTCGAGGGAAATGTTCGTGTCTCCCAGTCTGGCCCTTTTCACCATCCTTTCGAAACACTCTAGAGGACGGGTCTTCAAATAAAGCACTAAATCGACGGACGGAAAATTGTCTGAGTCGTACACGTCTCGCAGTATCCATTGCTGGGATTCCGTGATAAAACCTATATCGACGAACAATTTGGTAAAACAAAACACCGCGGTTTCTACCGATCTTTGCAGCACGCTTACTTCGGGTTTTTCAACAGCGTTCAATCGAATCTTTTTCAATGTGTTGTAGGCCAAAAGTTGGAAACCCAGCGCGTGGCGGATCTTGTCCCGATATAACAGTTCCAGCATATTGTAACTGTTGGAATGAAAACCAAGCGTTGCAAGCTAACAAAGGCTTGTCTCTTATTCGTGACAGAATTGTTTACAATAAAGAGCTTACACAGTTTGTATTGTTACATTGTTATCACAAACGCTCTAATGTTTTTAGTACTCAAGCTCTACTTTTCGTTGTGAACGGGTGTTTAGCCATGTTGGCTTCACCTTGTTAATATGTAAAATAGTATTCTACTAATGACTAAATCTCTTACTTCTATTTATTACTCTGCGTCAGTCTCTACTCATTTATCCACGCTACGATGTTAATCTTTTACCTCAACATGTGATAGCAGAGCGTTGGTTTTTATTCGTCTACCCGAAAATGGAGGATGGAACGTAACATCGGGTCTTCAATTTCAAAAGTCCGGCCGGCTGCGATTTGAAGGCAACAGAGACGGAGTAATCTATGGAAAGAAGTGGATGGATCAATTTGGAAAAGTTATAAAAAAAAAAAGAAAAGAAAAGTAGAGAAGATTCATCAAGGGATTACCGAAAGTCAGATGAGTATGAAAGTGGAATTTTGTGGGATTCAAGGGGTAAAGCAGTAAAACTTTATTTCCCCTCCCAATTAGCAGCCGTATGCGGTAGTTTATGTGTAATAAGTTGCGCACAGAAAAAGCAACCAGGCAATCTAAAAATTTGATTTAGATGCGTAGTAGTTTGGTTGAAATAATATTGATGAATAATGGCGTCGTCGAGTGGTAATTTTAGTTCTCCAGGGACAATACCGATATTAAATGGCAAAAACTACCATATTTGGCAAGCAAAAGTTAAAGCCTACTTGATGCAGAAAGGATTATGGGATTATGTAGTGGATACAGTAACAGAAAAAGACGTTGATAAGAAACGTATTGATGGTTGCAAAGCGTATGGTACGATTAGTTTGTTTATTGCACCAGATTGTATTACAATACCAAGTAATAAAGTGACGGCAAAGCAATTATGGGATTTCCTAAAGGAGAATTTTCAACCTACAAGTGTTCTAAGATGCTTAGCATTACACAGAAAACTCTATTCAATAAGAAAAACGAGTAGTGAAACCATGCAATCGTACGTAAATAAAATAGAGGATTGTGCAAGGGAATTAAATGACTGTGGATTCAAGATTGAGGATAAAAATTTGGCTTGGATTATGTTAGGGGGATTACCAGCCGAGTGTGATGTCATGATGATAGGACTAGCAACTTCAGGTATTGAAAAGGTTACCATTAAAACTGTAAAAGAGTTGCTTTATTTTGAGGACTCGAGGGTTGAGGCAAACAGTGAACAAATTTTAAATAGTTCAGCCCTAGCATCAATTTCAACTGGACTAAACACTAAAACAGTATCGAGGAATAATTGTTTTAGGTGTAAAGGGGCCGGACACAAAATTGCAGAATGCCCCTCTCCCCCCTCCCAACAAGAACAGAATACAAGTAATCCTAATGCTAGTAATTACAATTTCAGTCGAGGCCATCCTGGAAGAGGAAATTCTAGATGGAGGCATTATCGAGGAAGAAGAAATTCAAATACTAGTAACAGAAGATGCGGACTTGTAGCAGAAGCAACAACAGCCATGTTTGCTCTTTTAGCGTCGTTGTGGACCTGGACGACGACAGCTCTAGGAACAAGAATACAGGGAAGTAAATTGAAAGACATGTTTGTGGTGGATTCCGGAGCTACGAGCCATCTCATAAATAATTTAGATTGGTTAATTAATCCTAGAAGATTAAAAGCATTACCAATTTTATCTGCCAGCAAAGAAAGCAATTTGATTCCCCATTCAAAAGGAAATGTTATCATAAAATGGTTGCACTCCAAAATATTTCTTAAAGAAGTATTATATGTTCCTAACCTACAAGTAAACCTATTCTCAGTTAGAGCTGCAACAGCGAATGGCTGTCATGTTGTATTTTATGAATCAGTATGCATTATATATAAAGGATTAGAAGTAGTAACAAGAGGTTACCTACAAAATGGCCTATATATTTTGCCTGGAAATCCAATTAATTCGGATAATGAACAAGAAATAGAGTTTCTAAAACCTGAAAATAGTAAAGACAATTATAACAGTGACCTAGCAATGGTAACACAATTAAAAAGTAGTTGTAAAACCATGTATAATCAAACAGAACTTTGGCATAAACGTTTTATGCATGTGGCTTGTTCAACACTAGAGAAAATGGCGAAGAAAGCGGTATTACGTGACTTAAGTTATCCTTTTAAAAGCAAAAGCAAAGTACAATGTCACGAGTGTCTAGAGGCTAATTTAACACGTAGGCCTTTTCCTAAAATTAAAGAAGAAACTGCTAAACAACGTCTTTTCTCAGTCTGCAGTGACGTAATGGGGCCACTTTCTGTGAAGGCCCACGGTGGTTTTTCCTACGTTTTAACAATAACAGATGATTACACAGGATATATGGTGGTGTATTTATTAAAAAGTAAAGCAGAAGTGACAGGATACATCATGAAATACGTTGTTATGGCCGAAAGACAAACTGGTGAAAAGTTAAAAGTGCTAAAAAGTGACAATGGTAAAGAATACGTAAATTCTAGCCTAAATTCCTTCTTAGAAGAAAAGGGCATAAAACACGTTACTACATCCCCGTATTGCCCCGAAAGTAATGGCCGTTCGGAAATCGGAAATAGATATCTTATGACACTAGTTAGAGCTGCAATAATCTCTAGCAACCTACCTTTAAAACTCTGGGGAGAATTAATACTAACAGCTGCATACATTCGTAATAGATGTACTAGCAAAAGGCATCAAAACGTAACACCACTACAGTTATGGCTTAATAGACAAGAAAGACCAACTGTAAAACATTTAAAAGCCATAGGGTGCATTTGTTTTGCACATGTTCCTAGACAAATTAGGAATAAACTTCAACCAAGAGGTATAAAGTGCGTAATGATAGGCTATGATCCTGGATCAAGATGTTATAGATTATGGGACTTACGTAATGGTGGTGTTATTGTCACAAGAAATGTAGTTTTCCTTGAAAACGAAACAAATATTAGTGTAGCTAATCAACAAAGTCTATTAGATATATTCTTCACAGATGGAGCAGAAACTGTTGGAACAGACACTAATGGCAAACAAGCACCAGGACTTGGAAGGCAAAAAGAGTCCCGAGGGGAGGAGCTAGTAGTTGAAGATGAAGAAGAGGAGGCACATCAAACAAGGACAACTACCACAGAAGTACAAACCCCGGGAGGGAATGAGGAAAACGTCAGTGACGCAAGAACTCCAGAACCAGAAGTGGAAAATGAAAGAGGACCCCGAGCTATAAGGTCATTAGGCCCAGATTACCAAGAAGTTGGTGAAGTAAGTGGTGGAGAGAGAGAAGTAATTTACGAAGATAATAATCAACTACAATGTATGAATAATCAGGAAACTGAAATGTCAGTAAGACGAATTACTAGAAGCATGTCGAAAAGCACAATCCAACCAGTTCAAAGGGGGAGAATTGAAGATGAAGCCCTTGTAGCAGTGAATAACGAAGATTCTTTACTCAAGGGACTTAAACAATATTTTGAAACTGGTGGCTCGTGCGAGAAAATAATGCAAGAATTATACGGCGAAAACGTTTTAACAGATTTAGAAAAACAAAAATGTTTCTTAAACACTTGTAATGATGATTACGTCGACTCTGCGTTTGCAGTAATGAACCCTTCTGTCTTCATACCTAACACATATCAACAAGCTGTGACTTGCGAAGATAAAGAAAAATGGCTAGAAGCAATTCATTCAGAATACGGAAGTCTCATGGCCAATGGCACCTGGGAGTTGGACGAGCCACGGCCAGGAGTGGCAATTGTTGATTGTAGATGGGTGTTCTGTGTGAAGAGGAACGCACTAGGGGCAGTAGACAGATACAAGGCGAGATTAGTAGCTAAAGGATTTACACAACGCTACTTAGAATCGTATTTTGAGACATACAGTCCGACTGTTGGGCTATCCACAATTAGACTAATTTTAAGTCTGGCCGTGCAAAAGGGGTGGCATGTGGACCAGTTCGACGTGACTACAGCATTCTTGAATGGACGCTTGGACACCTTTGTTAGCATGCGCCAACCAGAGGGCTTCGAACAACCTGGTCAAGAAGGAAAGATATGCCGCCTTATCAAAAGCATCTATGGACTAAAACAATCGTCGAGATGCTGGTACGACCGCCTTCATGAAATTCTGACAGGCCATGGCATGAAGAGATGTTTGTCTGACGCATGTGTCTATTGGATACAAATTGAGTCATCAATAGGAATCGTCACCATTTATGTTGATGATTTGGCGTGTGCCTCTCAAGATAGTTTCATGCGTTTGAAATTAAGAAGTATATTACAAAGTGATCTTGACATAAAATATCTAGGACCATTAAAATTTCTATTAGGCATCCAATTTGAAAGGTATTTAGATGGTTCACTCGGACTTCATCAAGAAACGTACATCGACAATATACTGAAAAAGTTTAATATGGAGAATTGTAAGATGGTGAGCACTCCCGTGGCACCAGGCACTCATTTGTTAAAAACGAAGACGCTTAACTTACAAGAACAAGAAAAAAGGAAATTGGTGCCGTATAGACAACTTGTAGGAAGTTTATCTTACGTGGCGTTGGCGACCAGACCAGACATCGCTTACGCAGTAAATGCAGTTTCTGTTCATTCAGTTAATCCAAGCCCTGTGCACTGGACCGCTGCAAAAAGAATTTTACGTTACCTAAAAGGAACGAAGAACCTACGTCTAATCTACAAGAAGAGTGACGAAGGTTTCAGAGTTTATACCGACGCTAGCCATGCGGACGACCCAAACGACCGAAGATCAACTAGTGGTGTATACGTATGTTATGGTGGGACGCCGGTGTTGTGGCGTGCTACTAAACAAAAATCTGTTTCCCTAAGCACATGCGAATCCGAGTATAGGGCGTTGTGTTTGGGGGCAAGAGAAATTTTCTGGATGCGAACACTTTTACAAGAAATTGGTGATGATCCAGTACCAGTGGAAACTACAGATGTTTACTGTGATTCACAAGCGGCAATTGCACACGCAAACTCGCAAATTGAGCGATCACGTACAAAACATTTTGACATCATATACCACTTTGTACGTGAGAAAATCAGATCCAAGGACATTCGTCTCGTATATGTGCCAACAGAAGACAACTGGGCAGATATACTGACTAAAGGACTGAGCGCGTGTCGCAATGCGTTATTACTAACATTTTTGTCTGTTTCAGGACCAACGTAATTTGAAAATCATCTTTACGAAAGACTGGTTTTCAAGGGGGAGTTTGTTGGAATGAAAACCAAGCGTTGCAAGCTAACAAAGGCTTGTCTCTTATTCGTGACAGAATTGTTTACAATAAAGAGCTTACACAGTTTGTATTGTTACATTGTTATCACAAACGCTCTAATGTTTTTAGTACTCAAGCTCTACTTTTCGTTGTGAACGGGTGTTTAGCCATGTTGGCTTTACCTTGTTAATATGTAAAATAGTATTCTACTAATGACTAAATCTCTTACTTCTATTTATTACTCTGCGTCAGTCTCTACTCATTTATCCACGCTACGATGTTAATCTTTTACCTCAACAGTAACCATGAAAATTAGTCCATTCCTTCACCGGTTCAGGATAAAAGTAGAATTCTGGGAACTGCTTTGCCAAGCTGGTGACTGCTGTCGATTTCCCGGCTGCGATGTTACCTTCTATGCAAATAATTTTCATCTTGGGTGAAAATCACTCTGTAACTTCAACGATACGCAAGCTTTTATAATATCCAGACGAGGGGAAACAAGCAGATAGTTCATCTTTTTATATTGTAACATACTCAATCCTTTTTGAGTAATTTTTAACTCTTTTTTTTTGCTCCACTCCGGTCATTTTACTGTTCGACTACGAGGACGCTCGAAAATCCGGATAAAAACAAGGAAGGAAGGAAAACAAAAGGGAGACCTATTTTCCTCCTATGGTCGGTATTATCTCTTCAAATATGGGACGCTTTCGCTTTCGACGGAGAGTCAGAGTCTGTGTCGGCTCTTTCGCCACATCCAGGAAACCGATATCCCAGAAGTGTTCCGGCGTGCTTGGTGGACGGTGGAAGGCTCGGTGCCGCGAACACTCGTCCATTCGAGCTTCCAGTTCTTCCCTTCCGAGATCCAAGGCGCCGTAATAATCTTCGTACGCCCTGCAAGAGAAGCCTTTAAGCCCCAACCTCTCGGACTGCGTAAGAATCGGTCCGTCTGGCTTGAATTTAAAAGCCTCGCCGCGTTTACCAACTTCCCCTCCACCAACCTCTTGTACCACAACCGGGCAAGCTCCTCCACCAACGTCTTGTACCACAACCGGGCAAACACCTTCTTCCCTGCCACATGTCGTGGCGTCCGAATCAACATAACTGTCCTTTATCACCGGGCCTTCTTCCCCGCCGCACGTGGTGGCGTCCGAATCATCGTCTCTCCCGTCATCGACGCGATTCGTCAACGAGTATTTTACGACGTCTTGACTCAACGACAAAACTCGGAACATCAGTCGCTTTGTTTCGCCGTGAAGTTCGGATATACGCGCTAGCAGTATGTCCATCGCTCAAAAAAATAAAAGAGAGGGTTGCTCGCGTCCCTCTTATTTAACCTCAGTTCCCCCATGTTAGACCTGTTTGCTTCGTTACGCAAGGTGGTCAAGGTAGATGCGCCAACGACCGACCACCTGGTATTTGAGCTTCACTGTAAAGTAACGGCCGTTCTCTTGCTCGCCTTTAGCCTTCTGGTGACCAGTAGGCAGCAGTTTGGAGACCCCATAAACTGCTTCTGCTACAATCTTAGAGAGTTTGCCGACGTCAACAACGCGTACTGCTGGGTTCACCCGACGTTCACCCTCGTCGACGAATATTCCCACCAACCATACCCGGGAATTGGCCAGACCGTCAGCGGAGTGACTTACCACCAGTACTACCAGTGGGTCTGCTTCCTTCTCTTCTTTCAGGCCATGTCGTTTTACGCTCCGCGCTCCTTGTGACGAGCGTGGGAGGGTGGCAGAATGAACCGACTAGTTGATGGACTGAACGCGTGTGGGCGGCCCGAAGAAAGGGATTCGTTCGTCGACCAATTCATAGCGCGATTCAATAGGAATGGATCCTACGCCCTGGCTTTCACCTTCTGCGAACTGCTGACCATGGTAAATTATGCGCGCAAATCTACCTGCTCGACACGTTCCTAAACGGACACTTTATCGGTTATAGACTGGAGGTCATCAGGTCGGGCCAAGAAGCAATGTACCGAATTTTTCCCCGGGTCACGAAGTGTCTGTTCAAAACATTCGGTCCCAGCGGTTCACCCCAAAACCACAACGTTCTTTGCGTACTCCCACTGAATGTCCTGAACGAAAAGATTTTCCTGTCTCTCTGGTTTTGGTTCACCCTCCTTTTGCCCTTGACCACGTCTGTCCTATTATACCGGTGCGCGGTGCTCTCGTCGCGGAGAATTCGTCTAGCAGTCTTTAATTCGCGTTTTCCGGGCCCACCCTTGCTACAGTCCTGTACCTTCAGCGACTGGTTCGTCTTGTTCTCACTCGGTATAAATTCGGATTCGCTGGTCTTTGAACGCTTTATATCGAAGCTTTCGGCTGAGTTCGAACGTACCGAAGCGTGAACTTAAAAAAAAGGATGGCTACGACATATAAGGATACCGTCACGACATATAAGGATACCGGAACGTTGGATATCAGTCTCTACAAATTCTTCCTGAGTGCGGACGATTCCGACACCTTCTTCAACTGATTGGAAGAGGAGATCGAGTACCCGTCGGACGTTCGGCACACTACCATCCAATTTTCCGACGGCCGAGTCATGTACGTACCTAGGCAGCACGTCGCCCACGGCGATCCAAACGTCAGATACTCATTTTCCGGCGTGACTGTACCCACCAGGCCATGGACGTCCACCCTTCTGGAATTGCGGGACCGCGTCCGCGATTATCTCCAACTCAAGTTTGACTATAATTTCGTCCTCGTCAATCGCTACAGAGACGGAAAGAGTGTCATCAACTACCACAAAGACGACGAGGAAAGTTTAGAACGCACAAAGCCCATCGTCTCCCTATCGCTAGGAGCTACTCGAACATTCTCGCTGAAACGAGCTGGCCAGAAAGATGTCAAGATTGAACTAGACAAGGGTTCCCTGTTGGTCATGAACTACCCTACCAACGGATATTGGCTACACGCGATTCTACCGAGCAAGACTGCCGTCGATGCGCGTATAAATTTGACCTTTAGAATGATCAAAATGCCAGATCCCTGATTGTACGGAAACATTTTGATGATGATATCACATTGATGTAACGAATAAAAAAAATAGAACAAATTAAAATTATTAATCATTCACCATGTTTTTTAATTAAACGTGTGAAAAACATGATTAAATACCACTTTTAAAAAATCGAGTAATTGTATCAATTTATTTATCTTGGTTTTTTATACATTTACCTTATTTCAAATTTCTCCAATTTTGTACGTTTTCAACTGAAGTTGACGTCGTAGGTTTACAATTCCTGTTTCAGCCACCATTATATAGTTGCTGACCATAGGTCTGTCGTGGAGGGGGTGGTGGTTCATCCATTGGTTCATCATCATCATCTGCCGGGATAAACTCTTTTATTTGAATTCCAGCATCACACCTTGGACCAATTCGGCCCTCGTGTCGGGGCCAGTTATACCATTGCTGACCATTAGAGTAAGTCTGTTGTGAGGGGGTTGTTGGTTCATCCACATCCATGGGTTCATCCACATCCATTGGTTCACCAGCATCGACCGAGTGAACCAGGTCTATTTGCACGGCCGCGTTACTGTCATTAAACCGGCATCTCTCGTGACTACGTCCAGCATTCGCCATGTTTCACAGTAAAATTTAAGTCTTTATTTTTTTTTAAAACCAAACATTTTCCGTGTACGTGCTTTACCTTTATCTTCAACTTTTTAGTAAGGTCCAAGTTCAACTCACGCCCTTCACGTAAAATTGTATCAACCGTACCGGCAGTACGAGTTTGATAACCGGTGCGAAAAACAGTGGCCGCCACTTGCAAACTGACGTCAACAAATCCATTGTCCGGAATATTCCTCACCACTTGGCGGAGAATGTTTCGTAACATTCTGTAGACGTAGTCGTCAACACAGTCAGGTGAAGCCGGTTCCAGGTAAGCCTTGTAGGTAGTATAGCTCTCGATAGTGTATGCATGGAAGGCCGGTGGTGCCCTCGTCTCGTTCTCCATTTTAAGAATGGATTGGCAAGTCAATATAAACGTTTATATACACGTAAAATACCACATTAAAGGAAAGAGGCCATGGCGAGACCCAAGCGATCGTGCCCAGCTTGTTCTAAAACCATTGTGAATGTGGGACGACACATGATGGATGTTCACAAGCTGAACTTAAACATTCTGACTTCGAAACACACTTTGACCACAACGTTACCAACCGCCAAAGAAACGCCCCTTCTCCAGTTACTCGACGAATACAAACACTGGCTAACCACTATCTCGGGCGGGCAAAGGTCCAGCAAGTTGGCCAAACAATACTTTCGCCAGATGGGCTCGATTGTCAGCTCCGTTACTCGCCACCTTAAGAAGAAGACTATAACGCTCGCCGACCTAACTGTGACTACAGTGAAAAAAGGTTGGCGCGTACGTACCAATAATTATCCAGTCGGAACCACGCGTATCCACTTTTCTTCTCTTATCTGGTTTATCCGCTTCTACACATCAACCGAGGACCGTCAATATTACCCCCATCTAGCAAAGTTTCACTATTACGTTAGAAGTTGGTCAAAAAAACTGACGACGATGATGTAAAAATAAAATAAAAACTTAAATACTTAAGAGAGACTTGCAAGGGCCACTTTTATTTTTATTTTCAACAACTTAATCAACTGTTCACAAATTTTATAAATTCGTAACTTATAAATTCAAAATACCGTCCTAATTGCTCGTAGTTTAGTTTGTTAAGCTCGTTAGAATTGAATTTATTCATTCTCTGGGAATTGGTAACGTCAAGCCCTGTAATATCACTAGTGTCTGGCACTGAGATTGATGACACTGCATAACGTGTCTCAGGGACGTCGTCAGTCATTTCATTAGCTGAAGCTTGTGGTTGCTCCGAGTCAACATTTGCGGACCCGTCGCCGTCGTTGCCACACATCTCATCTCTACGATCAAAGACACTTTCTACAAGCATTTTTAATTGGTCGAGAGCAGTGGCGGGATCTTCAGATGATGAAAATCTAACGTGATCGGGCAACAACAGTTCAGACTGCGCTGAACCGGTCGTTTCTGACGCTTGCTTCGTTGACTGCGCTTCCGACGGCAAACTGTCACCAGTCGTTTTGGGCGGTTTAACGTAGGGTTCTCTCTGTTGAGCTAGTATCTTCTTTCCAGCCGCCGTATCCTTACCACCGCCGAATCTCCGTCCATCGCAGCGGCTCAGAATCGCTGCCGATACTTCGTCACCCAAAACTAGTTGCGGTACGTGTTGGCCACTCAGAATATATCGTAACGACTGGCTCAACTCGCTCCGCTCGAGAAACAGCAAGTGTAATTCCGTACAAAAAAAATATTTCTTTTCTCTCACCTCGACAGATCTCCACCCCGCTGGTGGTGATTCCATTCTCGTGGTCGTTGTTGTGGTGGTAGTGGAAGCGCCAGCCTTGCACCTTCCGCCATTGTGGCAACGCCTCTTGTGTTGACCCTTGAGTGAATAACTGTCATGCGCTTCGGTCCCGAAACAATCCGCCTTGCCCCTTAACACACAGTCCAGGCAAACGAATATACATTTTCACGATGATGTTGTCGCAAGTGTTTCTCTAGTTTGAAAAAATCCATCTTCTCTTTGCCATCTAGGCAAACGGAGCAAGTGCTCTTCCGCTTTTCATTGGTGATGTAGAAGGACGCAAACACCGCCATGGCAGGCGACATGTACACCATGTGTCGGGTAAAACCGTGGCAAGACAATAATTTTAGCCAAAACAAGCGGCTGGTCACGTCACCACAACCGCTGCCCCCTTCATCGATGAGAGTGATCTTTTCATCCGCCACAGACAACTTGTTCAGTAGATCGACGTATTCCTCGGTCTGTATCCACGAAAACTGGTTGGAGTCTATGGAGTAAACCAACACTCGCGTGTCCATCGCTGGATATAGAGGAGAACCGAGGTTTCGCTTCATTTTATACGATTTCCTGACCGAGTTGGTGTGGGATCGAAGGTCGGTGTGTGACTCGCCGATCGGTTTAATTAGGTCGGGATCAAGGCACGGATGATATCACTGCCTATCACATTGGTCTTTGGGCTGAGATCCAACGTCTGCCAGCAAATCGGTGAACGTTTCTATTTCACTTCAGCGACTGCTCGAGTGCCGAATAAATCCATCTCCATCATCACACGAGTAGCAAGTTTTTCCCAAATCTGTTTGGGAGCCAAAACTTGAAAAGTAAATGAGTGGAAGAGGTGCCACACCATTTTATTGCACCCAGTGGGGGTCAAAGTACGACACGTGTCCATCGTCCAAAGGTCCAGATGATGTCACGCGCTTGGTCATGAACCAATCACATGCTGGAAACGCGCCAACCAATCGGTGAACCAGGTTTGAACACCAGCAGCTTTATAAGCCAAGCGATGCACACCGGCCAGTGCTTCAGCTTGGCCTACGCACAGTCGGTCGGTCAGTGCTATGTAACCAATCACGACTTGTTGGCTGCCTATTCCCGAGGTGTCGCGGACAACGGTGACGGTAATTCACGAACCACCTAGTGCCATGGCCCTGTCGCCGAATGGAAGGTTTTTGGTGATGCAATTTTACGCAAAATTAGAAGTGTGGGACATTTCTAGCTGGCCAACTCTGAAGTTGGAACACTCCATGGAATACCAGAAAACGACCACTATGGACATCGATCGTGAAGGATCTGTGGTGATTGAAACGGGTCCCAGAACAACATTCTTATTGAACAGAAATGGCAAGTACGAAACCGTCGACGTCGTGCATGACGACGTTACTTATTCGACGACCAAATTCATGTGCGGTAGCAGCGTGTTTTTTTGCCAGGACAAGACCAGTTCGTCCGGTGACTATTCCGGTCCAACTTGGAAACCACCTTGCCCCAATGGACGAGTGGTAGACTCATATCCCATCGACAACGTCCGAGTCTTGCTTCTATTTGAGTGCACCGTGCACGGAAACGTAATTACCCTTTTAAACATAACCACAGCCCAAACGACGAGACTTTGGACCCACGATCCAAACTTGACACATCCCCGATATTGGTTCCTCGCGGTGCTGGTAGAGATGAGTGCAAGTACATACAATGTCATCCCCACTACCGAGCAGACGAGCCGTTACGAATTTCAGCTTTATAAGGGCGTTTTGCGTTTCCGGACGCCCGGAGATTTTATATACAATCCCCGTCGACAAGACATTTTTGGGTACGTCGAAAAAAACAGTGAAGCAAAGACAAACAGAGAGGCGTACATCGTCAAAGTCTTACACACGGACATTGTAAAAATGCATCTCACATGCCACAGGATGGTGGAAAGATGGAAGAGACTGTACTGTAATAGATGTTGAACTGTAGAGAACTATACCGCCAGACATTTTTTATTTAGTGTAGTTGTGCCTTGTACTCATTCGCAAATAAATCATACCCTATTATCATGCACGAGTGTCGTTTTCTGCCCACAAACCCGATTCAAGTTAACCGGCCAAGTATACCTTTAAGCAAAGGGCCACACGAGTTAACTGCATTTTCGAGGTTAAGTGGAAAACTATACTTGAATCGCAAGACTGACCAAATAGCGCGCTATCACACGTGAACGTGCCTAAATAATCAGAGTCTTTGGTGTAAACAATGACGTTATATTTTTTAACGCATGTCTTAATTGGCAACTCGTCCGTTGACTCCATAGACTCGTCTTTGCATGGTGCCTCTAAATGCTGGTCGTCAGATCCATCTTTGTCCGTAACTTTGCTTTCGTTATCCCGCACTTTATCTTTCAACATTTCCACTTCTTCGGACACTATACCAAGCTTATGCCGGCGTTTGGCTAGATTATATCGAAGCGTAGAAATCGGCACGTTGTACTTTTTCGCCGCTCCCCGTTTTGACATGCTCCCAGATTTCACCTTTCTAATAGCGTCGGTCAATGCGCTCGATGTATATTTTCGGCGACGGATGGACCCACATTCTGGTTCGTTACCTTCCATCGCTTTCAAGAAGTTTGAATAAGGTACAACCAATCATTTTAAAATATTTATATTTTATTCCACAAATTTAGCAGGGCAATGCCCAATAACAGTTCTGTCGCTTCCGCCAATAAGGGGGGTAAGTTTCATTCCGACCAAAATTGATATTTTTTGTGTGTGTTGGCACTTGCTCTGTTATTACACGCACCTTTCAGTGAAACGAAAACTCAAGTTGCTTCGTTTCCACCAGGTGTAGAACCAAGCAGTGAGGTGGTAAGTGCCCATTTGAATAGTGTTGTAATGCGTAAGTCTACAAGGTTATTTTAACAATAAGTCTACAAGCTTACTTTAACACTAATGCTTAAATTTATGACTGAATAGTGTTTGTTTGCTCTCCTGAAAAAATTACTTTTTGACACTTAACCTATCAGTGTAAAGACAGAACATACTGTAAATGCTTATTAGTTAAATGCCCCATTGGACATTCTTTAACGCTACCAATATTTTTGGGGGTGATGGACAAGTTTACATTCCATCAGTTTAAACAGGGAAAAAATACACACATATTTTGTTTTGAAATAAATTGTTTTATTTCGGGAGTTTACATAATGTTTAACTCAACGGCAGAAAAGAGGCAGTCACGATAGTGGCACGCTCCAAACGATGGTGTTTTAAACCCACACGATGGCTCTTTTAAAAATGATAGTTTTGGATGGACGTCTGACAGCAGTCGATTCGTTCACTCGCCTGTGTTATCGGCGTCACAGAATTTTTCCGAAATCTTCGCGAGTGCATCTTTTAAAATCCGAATAGACTGAGGCTGCGCGTTAGACTTAAACATTTCCCCAACCGCATTCAGGTTGCAGTTGATTATCAGGTGTCCGTTGGTTGTCACGGTTATATCCACATGCGTCCTGAATGACACACACTTTGGAAGACTAGGTCCTTCATCCTTAAGCACACCGTTTGCACGCAACTACGAATTCTGGAATACAGAGTAGAATACGGGATTTTATATTGACGCGCAGCCATGCCGATACCCATTTTTTTTCAAGCACGTGTCTTATCGCAGTATCCATTGTTTCTTGCGAATACGTTGGACCGCGTTTTTTTGTTCGTCCCTTGGTCATACGTTGGGTTACTGCTTCACCACTCGTCACCGGCTGCTGTTTTGGAGGAACGAGCGGCGGGTCAGTGTCAATCACCAGCAATTGTTCACACATACCGGAAACATCCATCTCTTCTTCTTCTGGAACGTCTCTTTCACGCTTCGCCGCTGGGTCCGCGATACTGTGGAATAGATGTTCCTCAATAATTGATCTCACCGAAAGTAATTGTGGAGTAGGATCCAATCTTTCCATCTTCGGTAATGTCGGTTCCTTGGTTGAATGATTAATTACCTCCTGCTCCTCCAGTCCGGTTACATGTGTCAGTCTTTTAAGGAGAGCTCTGAGTATGCTCATCTCACCCCCTCTACACTCCACAGAATGAGTCTCAATGACCAAGGCTTCTTTATATTGTAAAACTGCCACCACAGAGAGAAACCCAAAGTGGATCATGCGTTTATTCCTTTACATTGGTGACATCCACAGAAGTCAACAGTTAAAATAACTTCATAAGGTCACAATTTATAGTCAGTTCTCCATCTGTCGTCAAGTTAATGTCCACGCACATTTGGAACGAGCATTTGTTAACTGCCTTTGGCTGTGGTAGTTCGACCGGCTTCTTTACCGCGATCAAGTTTTGCAGGTGGGCTCGGTTCAACCTCGTCTTGCGCACGTGCACACTCAGTGTCGATCGGGGGATGTTATGCGCACGAGATGCGGCCGTGATGGTAATCCCGTAGTATATCACTTGTTTCACCACATGCACCAGCGATTCGCGTGTATAGCTACTTGTTCGTCTGGCCGGTTTCGTTTCGTTCGGTGTTTCGGCCGTTTTCTTTTTCGTTTCGTTTTTCGTGAGATTGTCATCGACACGCGGAATCAGACTCAAACGCTCGAGGAACGGTTGTGTACGATCAGGCGAGTTGGAACCGTCTCCATCTTTGGAATTACGCAGAACCTGAGCCAAACTGTCGAGGATAGATTGGTCATACTGCGGCGAAATGACATCTTTCTCCGTATCTTTGGTGCCACTAGCGACACGCTGAAATTGACCCAAACAGTCTAGTATCGTTTGGGCGCACTGTGCCGCTTCGTCCACAGCTTTAACTCCCTCGGTGAGTGTTTCTATTCCTTCTGGCGGGGATGAGATGGGGCTGGCGGGTTGGCTGGTTGCCTTTTGGTGCCAGCGGGTTGGCATTGGCTGTGCGCGTACGTGTGAAGGTGGAACTTGTGACATCGTTGACGGGCTAAAACTGACTGACACTCTAAGTAGCACCGCAACGCATCGTTTTATATATATATATATATATATACCTCCCATCTGAATGGGGTGATAAGATGAGATCGGGTAAAGTGGACTTTCGCCCGTTGGCCTTTATATAAAGGAGAGCGAAATATCTGAAAGTCATCACTCAACCATGTCGACCATGTCTATCGAAAATCTGATGGAGGCTTGGATGCAGCCTGAGACCAAAACCATGATGTTGCTACCCGAAGACGTGCTCGTTGATGCCAGCGCCGCCAAAGAAAATGCGTACAAGCTGCTGTATTGCACCTTGGCCCACGTTGGTTACGAGAACGGGTTGGCGGGCCGGCTGGCGTCCCATCTTGAAGCGACGGAACTCTTGAAAAAGAATGGCGAGGACGTGCCAAGGTCACCCTGGGCTTTGGCGGCTATTATCGTCGACGTGATCCACGACCACCGCGTCGGTGACGAGGTTTATGAAAACGAAGAGTGCGAGGAACGTGAATTCAACAACGACGACGCTATCGTCTTCCCGAAAATGGCCAAGACGCTGCTCCACAACAGACGCTGGTGCGTCAAGACGCTCGCCAAGTTCCTTCGACTGGTGATTTCCAAACATAGGTATTTTGACGGTAAAGAGTGGCGGTCTAAGTGTGACAAACACCGCCTCGCCTTCAAGTTGCTCAAGGACATTTACGGCGATGGACCAACGAGCGTGTCTGGGCTGCTGAATCACAGCGCCGAATACTGGTCGGGTATGGTGCCCGGTGATTTACCCAAACACATGTTCGCCTTTTCGGACGGTCGAGTGTACGACGTAAGGAGCGGGGTGCTGATGACTCGCCCACTCTTGCTCTGGAACACCGCATCTCGTTCGAGACTCGTTTTCCCATCCACCTCCGTTGCCACGAATCCCACCGCTCTGAGTGAATACGCCGAACTCGACGCCTATCTGATGGCCACCTTTGACAAGGACGTGGAACTGGCCAAATTTTTCGTCAACTCCGTAGCTCCAATGGTGGCAGGTATTCACCGGAAAAGTATTTATTTCCTGAGCGGAGGGGTTAATTCGGGAAAGACTACCCTGTTGCGTGTCATCGACGCCCTATTTGGTGG
>JAHWFP010093264.1:13294-27407 GCA_023313725.1 Lithobius niger | reverse complement strand
GGTGGCATATCGCTCGCGTTGTCGTTCGCCAATCTGGCACCAACGAAGCGTCAAGGCACCGATGAAGTGATCAACGCCGCTTCGAAGTGTCGCGTGTTGTGCGTGGACAACGTGGATGAACGCGTGGAACTGAGCGATTGGGTCTTGCGGACCATAACCGGCGGTGGTGTCGCTTCTGTATTTGAACCGAGTATCCGAGTCAAGTGTGAGTCCGATCTCGTCTTGGCTGGTGACGTTGTACCTGAAGAAATTACAAAACTTTCGGATAGATTTTGTCCCATCCCCCTCTATACTCAGTTTGACGTCCCTCCGCCTGACTTTTTCCTTTACGTCGATCCCCACACCGTGAATGCTCGCCACTTTTCCGATCGGGATATCGAAGTAATCGCCGGCCAACTCTTTCAACTTTGCGCCGCCCGTATTCGCGCCAACCTTCATCTCCAGGTCACGCAATCAGAAATTGTGAAAGAGGAAAGGGGGCACGTCACCAGCACCACCAGCTCCTCCGATCGTTATTCGTCCGATTTGTCATTCGATGATATGTCTAACTACTCGTGATTTAAGCACTGTGTCTACTCATGTGACGTTACTTTTTTACATTGTATTGTAGCTTGTATTTTACCGAATAAACGTTGCTTTATTACCACCATCTTTGGTTATTACAAAATTTTTTAACAATTTTCTCTACCATGTTTAAAGCTTTACAGAAGAGCCTACAAAACTTCCAATGTGAGCCAAAGACAATGTAACTCACTATTATTGCATGAACTATCGACTGCAACCCGAGGCCACGACGCGTGACTAAAAAAGAGGCACACAATGTTATAATCACATGCGGTGTTAATGGCACGTTGCTAAGAATGACAAAATGACCTACTCCGATTATAAATATCATAATTTTTCCAAATGTGTCACGTGACCAGTGGTTAGGGACATTAACTCTACCCTCAATTAACGTCGTAATCATTATTGCTAGTAAATAAATGGTACGCCTTCCAAAGGAAATTCCTTCTAGCGTTGTTGTCAAAACCACAGAAGCTAAGATAGTAAGTTCAAATACTGCATCAGTCGACATACCCAAGTATATACAAGCCATGACAAATCGGGTCAATGTTTTGCAGGTAAAATGACTAACGTAGCCGGTCCCACAACCGCGTTCTCGTTTCATGAATTATGAATTATATTTTTTTTACTACATTTATGTTGATCACATCAACATTAACCAAACATCAGTTCCACTACATACATTCACGAATAATCCACTGAATTACGATTCATTATCACAGAAAATAAGTGCTGCTAATAAAATTGTATTATTTGCCTGACGTCATTAGTGGGCACTTGCTTGTAACGACGTTTATATGTGTTATGTAAGGGTTCTTCTTTCTTGTCTTGCCAGTTCATTAAGCCAATAGGCTCTTGACGTGTCATGGCTCGTGTTTCCTTTCACGCATGTGTAGTTTTTTTAATGTGTGAAATGTTTTGTGTAAAAAAAATCCCTTGGACTTCAGCTTCAAAGCTGAAAACATCTCTTGCTTTTCATTAATGTTTATAAGGGTTTAAGGCCTTCTTGCAGACCTATGGACAGACCTATCGCCCCTTTATAGGCCTATTTTTAGGCCTACATTCTATTCTTAATGAGTTCGTATACCTTTAATTATTTCCTTTTTATTACTTGTTTTTATTTATCTGGTGTTTAGCAGTGTTCATTAGTGAGTATTAGCTTTAACATAAAAAAACATGACTTGGTAGCTGCAAGTCACTTAGGTATCAACGAGCTCACTTGGTTGTGCCGGTCATATGACCTTATGTCCACCTTGACCCCCTGAGGATGCTGTTACTGGCGCAGTTAACTGAGAACGAGAACCTGGATGAGTGGTATATGGGCAACCTCAGGACTTAGTTTTACGGTATATGGAAGATTCCAATCATTATTTATTTTTTTACTTTTATTTGATTTGTATCATTAAAAATTCAATGTTTGTACAATAAAACAAATTTTATTACACATTTTGATGTCCTTCGTCCAAGCATATCGTGTATGGAACTTGGTCGTCTTCGGCACCGTACACCTCTCTCAGTTTTCCGTTACATAGCGGGTATTTATCCAAGAAGTCTACACACCCGGCAAGCTGCTTGGCTACCACGTAACAGCAATCATCTCGTTCGACTTCTATGCCCTTCCAGTTTATTCCCGCGTGAGTCAGCACATGCCTAGGTGGTTGTGTTGGGTTAACACCACGAAGGGTCCGTCAAAAGTGGGCAACTTGCCATCATTCAGTAATTTTATAAACAAACACCCGTCGATACGAGCGTACCGGAAGCCGCCATCTCACCCATGGTCGTCTTGCACCACTTCAACGCGTCGGGGTCGAACGACACGATCTCTACCTCCTCGTCCGAATATAAGTTGACGTAATTCTGCGTCGCTTCGTAAAACAACTCCCTCATTTCCCGTTGCGTGTGTAATATCGGCACAATCTTCCCATTCATCTCGGTCCGACCGGGTGTTTCGAGCTCCCAACGGTCACTGTACCCGTAAATTTCGAACGCACGCGTATACGGCGTGTTCGGGAAGCCCGGATTAAATAAAATCAACATCTCGTTGACGTACAGGTATCTCCCCGCATCGTCATACAAGAGTTTCTCGTTAGACTTCCAAACGGACGCGTTCAGCCGAGTGATTCTGGCAGTCACTAGTATTCTCGGAGGTGACATGACTGATTGATCGACTGGCAGGATCATGGGCCTTTTTTTATGTACTTCTACATTCGCCACGCGCAAGCGTGGTAGTCAAAGGTCACGTTCTTGTCGGGCGCGTCATTTCATAGGAGACGCGTTTCCAATTGAAACGGTCCAGTCACCTCGATCCCTAGCCAATGCAGGGCGACCGAGGCCCTGGAACAGAGGTTACCAAACTGTACGCAACTGAACATCCCATCGGCCGAGGAAGCGCACATCCCGAACAGCGTGTCTTTAAATAATTCCGACCCATCGTCTCCCATGTGACGGGCCTCGCAGCCGACGGTGATGAAGGTATCGAGCGTCTCTCCGTCAGAATCGAAGGTTCCGATCGCCTTCCACTCCTTCGACATCGAGACGGCAACACCATTCTTGGCATACCGTTCTATTTCGAACGATTCCAACGGGAACTGTACAACAGGATGGTCACACTCGCAAACCGGGCCCGCAATTCGTAGGCAGTCATACGGACGAGGGGCGCGATTCGTTGGATCGCTAAACAGTAACAGCAATTCGGGATTTATTAAGAAACTGTCTTCTGGATCTGCTCCGATAGAGAGCAGGCTCAAAACCGCTCCGGCCCGGTCGCCGAACGGGAAAATCGCTGCGGACGCAACGATGGAATCGCCGAGTTCTATCCGGTTGACATGAAGAGACCCATTTATGAAAGCCATACCGGTTGCCGGCGTGTTGTTTCTGGAACTCAAGAGTGCCACTGACTCCTCGGGGGCATTATCGTCGAGTCGCCAATCGGGTAGACGATGGCCCCAACCAAACACTTCCGCTCGGGGTTGCACGACTATGGGCGTCCATTTCTCAAGGTCCGCGAGATGATCCTCTACGAACAAAGCGGGCACCATCGTGGTTCGAATTCCGTTCTTGGAGCTGAACGTCGTGAGACCACGGTCGACTCTCGCTGCCCTTTCCCACGCCAGTCGGGGAATGTGGGTTTGTGTAACCAGTGTGTTACCCGGACCCCATAGCACGATGCCCGTTTCTCGGGTGTCGGCTAGAAACATCGGTGCAACGTCCAACCTTTTTCTGCCGTCGAAACATACCAGTCCATCACCGCCTCGCTGGAATTCCAAAAATTCTCTGGTAGAGTCCACCGCGTTGGCCGCTTCACCGGATCGCATAAGTCGAGCGGTCACCCCGTCGATATCCAACGTCACCAAATCTCCGTCTGCGACTCCATCCGAGTCCTTCCACAATACGCCTCCGCAGTTGATGATTCCCTTGGGTACGTGAGACCCCCTGGCCTCCACCGGAGGGATGATACTCTCGATCAGGGCCGTGTTGGGTCCAACTTTCGTCAGGACGAGCGCTTGGAAGTAATTCCTACCGAGCCTCAATACTATGCACGCTTCTCCTCCATCGCCGACTGTCATCACCGCCTTTTGGTCCTTGTTCAGACGCCGCCGCACCAAGAGGGGACTCTTTTCCAGAGTCCCGCCGGCACACAGCACGCTGTCCTTTTGGGGTGATTTCCAAACCCCGCCAGCCAGCTCCTTGGTTCCTGAAAACGACGCCACCTCCGAACTCATCCCACCACTCGCCAGCGTTAGTCCATCGCCGAGAGACCCCTCGACGCTTTCCAGTAACACCCCTTCCACTCTCATGTACCCACCCACGTCTTTATCCACGTCCCAAGTAACGTCCCCGACGCTGAACGCGGAACAAACTATCCCGCCGTCGGTTCGAACGAGCACGGCCTCGTTGTAATCCACTCGCTCCCTCTTTTTTGCGTCGATTTTGACGCGCATGATGGAATCGCTCTTGATCTCGTCCTTCATGTAAACTTCGGTCACATCCACTTCCAGACTATCGCAAATCAGGGACCCGCCAGTCAGATCGTTGCCGTCCAACCTCAGCCGCTCTTCGGGAACTCGAGTCTTGGCGATCGTCACGTAACAGGTCAGTAACGACAGGATGGAAAACGCCACTACGAAGTGTAACGACATTTTTTTTCCTTTTTTTATCGGTTTTTTTTCCCGAAACCTTTCCGCCATTTTTTTTTTTTTTTATACGGGCAAGAGACCCCAAGCGAATCCGGTCCAGCAAACGAAATGGTACAAACTAAAATGTTCGCTCAAAAAAACGTCTGCCGTCAGGTCGAAGAGGTCACACACTTCTCTGATGGCGAAGACGGGTGATACAATAGTGTCGAAAACGTCAATCAACCTCCTGGTCTTCCCCTTGTTCGGTATTCTTAGCATGCACTTTTTTTTCTTCTACAGCTCCGTAATCGTTCACTAGCAACTGAACGATGGCACCTACCATGTTGCTGGTATAGACGGCCGCCCACGTCACGCGGCCATCGCGCGTATCCCTGCATCCCATGACCGAGTACGAGAGATGCAAGTCGACGCTGTTTTCCGAATGGCGTTGTACGTACCATTTACCGTACTTCTTGGGAAAAATGCGTACGTTCGTCTTTCCCGGTGTAATTCCGGCCATCACGTCCAACGCATCGACGGCGCTCTGAACGTAATCCAAGAGCACGGTGTGGTACGATGACAAAACCTTCGTGGCCAACTTGTGAGCCTGGATTATCCTTTCTTTGAACCTCAATATGTGGTCTTTACCCATCCTTTTAAAAAAGAAAAAGATATTGAAACCGCACCGACGAGTCATTTTTATGTTTTTAAAAAAAAAAGGGAAAAAAAAGATGCCCGTAATTGAAACCGAAATGGCAGTGAAGAGCATAGTCCCATCACGCTCGCGGTCTAAGAGTCCGGGAGCAAAAAAAAAGAGCGCTCGTTCGCGGTCCAAAAGTCCCGCCGCCATGAGCGCAACAAAGAGTGCGATACCAAAACTCATACTGCCCGCCATCACCATCAAGAGTAGTGGGAGGAAGAAAGCGAAAAAGAGCAAGAGTTCGTCCACAAAGACGACGACAGTTTCAACCGGCACGCAGACCGCAAAACCAAAACCTTCGAAATCACCCCATAAATTGATAATGAGTGAAAAAAATGCTAACGGAACTGTACGAAACCTATGTGAAATCTCTGTATTTAGGTGAGGCTTGGTGCTTGGAATACTACCGCGAATACACCGAAATTTTCGTGCCCCGCTTTCGCGCATTTTACAAAGAGCTTAGCACTCAGTCCCGGCTGGTGGACCCGAGAATGTACGACTGCATGAACGACCTCTGTTCCGTCGCTCTCACTCACCTGTGGCACTACAAAATCTATTCTCTCTAGTACAAGAGGTTCTTGGACGAGCTCCACGAATTCGTTAAGCGCGTCGGAAAAAAAAGACCGCCATGGCCGCTGAGTGCCGAACCCATCCGTCCTATTCTGTCGTTCCCTAGCTCCTACTGATGGTCAACAACTACACCAGGCAACTAAACTGCTACTGTCGACAATTGGACGCGCACCTCGGGGAAATGGACGCTTACCTCGGCACGTACAGGTACGCGACCAACGCGTTCTTTGGAAACCTCAGGGAAGAATACCGCAAGAGTTGTTTGTTAGGGTTCGAGACGAGCGACCGCTTGCTCTACGGTACCATCTACATCCTCGCGACGATGGACACTTTCAAAAGGGTGCTAGAGTCCCATTGGGTTAACGTAAAGTTGTACGTCGAAGAGGCCGCCGAACACCGCGACGTAATTAAAAAAATAGCTGCCTTTGTAGAGACCGTCTTTTTCAGTTTATTGGGATCGTATTACGATAATGAAACCCAGAGAACCCAAACCCAACAAGTGGAATTTGTTCATCTAACGTTTTGGCCACATCCCAACCGCGACGCTGAGTAAAATTTACAAGGACAAATCCTTCAAACAGTACATCAAGGTGAACAAGGATTTACCGCCCAAGAGCATGGTGGACTCTCTGGCAGCCCAACTCGGGGCAACTTCAATGGCGGGGGATGAAGACGAGGACGACGGGATGGCGGGAAATGACGTGGATGAAGGGGACGTAAGACTTGTCCAAGACTCGCTATATTAAGAGGCCATCTTCGATCAGTTGCAGGTCAAGGTGGACCGCTACGCCGAAATAGTGCAGGAACTAAAATCCGAGTTGATCAAGATGGCGGAACCCCGCCGACTCCTGGTCGGAATCACGCCTAGAAATCACGTCACACTACCCGTCACCCACGCAGTGTCGCGGGCCATTACGCAACTTCAACAAAAGTGGTGTCGCTTTTCGTCCAAATTGACGACGGCGATCCCCGAGGGATCGGACCGGGTCTACCTGAAGAAAAACTTGGCCAAAGTGATAGGACAGATATTTTGCTTGGTGGACGATATCTTCTTGGGTTTTCGCTACAAGGCCATGGTCCACGACAAGACCATTCACAAGTTGGAAATTATCGACGACAGAGATCTCCCAGACGAGAATGCTCGTAGGAGAGTGGCGGAAATTCGGAGCGTCGTCGGGGGCGAAGCTGAATATCTGGTCCCGCTGACCATCTTCTACAAGGACAAGAAACCAGATGGAAAGGTGGCCGAACTCTTGAATACCCACCTAACCTTCAACACCGATAGCCTGCTGGCCGAAATCGAGGCTACACGAAATGCTCTGCCCCTGAAAAAACCAACGGGCCCGTCGCCCGAAGCCGTCATGGAATATGACTACGACCCAGCCGACGGAGAGGCTACCTTTGTCAGTAGCGTCCGATCGATGACAGGTCTAGGTGTGGTGTGGAAGCTAACGCTCATGTGTATCCACGCGGTGGCACACCTCAACGCCATGTTTACCGAAGGCTTTACCCAACACAGGAAATGTCAACACGACGCAATGTTTCAGCGGGAATTGGTGCTACTCTTTCCCATGACCTTTACCAACTACGGAACAGTCCCTCCCTTTGATGCCAATGTCATGAAATTTTCACATTGAGGTCGTTACAATTTTATATTCAGTCCCCCCCCCAAAAAAAAATATTAAAAAAAAACACACTTTTTTTTTAATTACAAGTTTTATTTTTTCTCGTCATCGGCGTCAGTCTCGATTCCAAAGTGAGTAAAGTTGGTACCCACAAGCGGTGGTAGCTGGAACATGATGCGGGCGTAGTTTTCTTGCAAGTCGTCCTTCTCCCTGGCGTTGGCCGATTTCTTCAGGTTGGTGCGGGTCATTTCGAAAGACATGCGGGTCACGAAAGAGCGTGTGTGAATGGCACCATAGCGGTTCAGGGCGGCGGAATCGACGGCATCGTCGAGCAGGAAATAAGAATTCAGTAGGACAAAGGTCAAATTGGTCCCCGGGTTGGCCGTCTCAAAGTTGGCCAAAATATTGGCGTAGTTGATGGCTCCATCGCCCTTTCAACCTCCCTCAGGCCGGAGCACCAGTGCATGTTGGCAAATCCACCACCGAGTGTCCGGACGGCAGCCGTCCAGTGCTTGACCCTCGTCACGATCGTGCTACCAGAGCGCGTCTTCACAACCACGAAAGACCGCTACTTGCGGTGGTCCAAAATGTCCTCCAACGTGGCGAATATCTTGACGTCCTTTGCCAGGTTGTTCCGCTCGAGCGAAGTCAGCGAGTCGACGTCGACCCCGTAGTAAAGTACCCTCGCCGCTCGATCTCCGCCGATTTCCCCGACCCTGTGCCTGCTGTCCAGGGCGTCTTGGGCGAATCCCTTGCACAATTTCTTGACCATGACGTAGTTGATGGCATCCCCGGGCGTCACGTTAGCGCACCGCCACCTGGCCCGCTCCACCTCGCTCTCGAAACGGTCTAGGTACGCTATGCCATGAGCCTCTACCCCGTCTCGCAACCTCTTGCGCCACATTCCTCCAGAAACCAGTCGAACGTGTCCGTGGCGTCGTTCGTCAGCTCGAAAATCAAGGGGCAGGAAGAGGGCGAATTTCTCTTATAGTCCTCCGTCATGCGCAGCGAGTTCAGCCCGTAACAGCACACTCCACCAATGCGCGGGTTTCAGCCGAGCACCTCCCTCAATACCCACCTGGAATAGTCGAACCAATCGGCGGAGTGACTGATAATACCCTGGCTCGTGTAAGCGACATAAAGCGGAACGATACCCAACCCGCGCAGCAGCGTCACGAGTTTAACGGCGTCATCCACGTCGGGGCGTCGACGCGAAACACATAGTCTACCCTTCAGTCATTACCTTCGCCGCTCAGGAACGGTATTCCGCTTTCCGACGTTGAATGATCCACCAGAAGTATGCCCCTGATGTTCTCTGCGTCATCAATCACACGAGTGAAGTTGACCAATTTCGACTTTTCCGGAACCACGCCAGAATTTTGATATACTCTAGGCCACAACCTTGTAAAAATCTTGCTTCAACAACCACTGTCATTTCAAAGAGCATATTTCCTCGATCATTGTGGCGAGGAAAAAAATTAAGAGTAACCCTTTTTATGTAAAGTGGCACGTTTAAACCCACTTTTTTATGAAAAAAAAAATGTTAGTAAAAACGAAACGGATAATTTTTTATTGTTTTTTTTATTGGCCGTGAAATTGGTTACACGATGCGTCTACGACCGGTGAGAAAAAGGGGTTTGCGTCGTCATGGCTTCTTACTCTTTCTTCCACGTCCCAAAGGCGTGGGTGGGATCACGGACGATGTCGGGATGGCCGTCTCTTCGAAACTCAGGGGAACGTAAAGGCGACACCTCTCGACCAGAAATCCACCCTTCCTCTTCATGACGTCTACGTCCCAGTTTTCGGTGATGGCATATTTCATCTCACTGGCCTCCTCTGGCGACAGCGTAACAGCGTAGATGCGAGAGGTTGGCCCCACGTAGGTGACCACGGTCACTCCATCATCCATCGTTGACGATCGTCGAGAAGCCATCGCGCCCAGCACGTTTTTGACCAACCTGCGCAACTTGACCTCGTCGTCCAGCCCGTCGGCGCATATCCACGAATCGAACGTGTACATCTTCGATCGAACGTGTACATCTTAGTCGATATTAGGTGAACCAAGTCCGAATCTTCCAGAGCCAGGCACGCCGCCAAATCCTTGCCCATGCGCCATATCGTCGTTTGTGCCATTCATCCCCTCAGTATTGCCACGAGCGCTTCCCCGGGTGTCATGCCTAGTCGACCGTTGACGGTCGTGGCACGCTGTTCGTACACCAAAACCTTCGCCACCCTCCTCTCAGTCTCAACACTAGATAGATAGTAGAATCTTTTTGAAGATTATAATCCGAAACCAGGCGATCGCCCTCTAATTGCTTCCCCGCGTAAATCAGTCTTTGTTGATCGGGTGGAATTCCCTCCTTGTCTCTAATTTTTTCTTTGACGGCATTTATAGTTTCACCAGGGCTAGTCTCCACGGTAATCGTCTTTCCCGTCAGCGTCTTTACAAACAGCTGCATCTTTTCGCCGTCTCTTTTTTTTTTCAATAATGAAAAGATTCGGTCAATATCAAGGTCTTTTATAGACCGATGAAACAAAAAAAAATTTTTTTTTGTACTGATAATCGTCATCTTGAAGCGTCAACTGATTCAACATAGGTAGTCTTATCAACGGGTGACCGGCATACGTGTAAGACATCATATGAGCCAGTGATTTCCCACGAAGGTACATTATTCGTGATGCTGTTTGACTGGACCATTAGGTATACGATACCGTTTACACATACACACAGTTCCGTCACAGATTCTGTACTGAACTCGGACAACGTTATCGAGTTTTAATTTTTTTTTTCACTCTGTTAATCATTATGGGAGCGTGTCCATTGTGTCTCCGAGTGTTTTCACAAGTGCGCGATCCGATGAAAAACCAACCCGGCAACCAAATCACCCCGTTTCACTTCCAGCACACGCTCGCCAAAATTGAACAGGGGTACCTTCACTCGTCCCCGGTAATCAGAATCTATCACGCCTCCAGCGACTCGAACCAGGTCATCGAGTCGATCAATCAACAACCAGTAACAGTCACTCGGTATCTCCAAACAAATTCCGTCGTCAACCTCGATAACCGCTCCGGGTTCGATCACGTACGATTCGGTGCTGTAGATGTCATAACCGGGCGAGGGAGGTTCGCCCTCATTGGGAACGACTCCGTCTGGATGATCCAACATTATCTTGATCACTCTTTCATACATGATTTTCCAAAAAAATGTTCGAAAGAAATAAATTTACGAGACGAAATACAACCGTCTTTATACTCGAAAATAATAAAACATTTTTTTTTATTTAGGTTTTTTTTTTTACAACCAGTCGAGCCGAAAGCGTTGCTACCCCTATCTGTTGGCGACAGATGTTCGGTCACGACAAAATTGGCGGCGACCGTCATTTGGAAAACACATTCTCCCAACACGTCATCCCTTTTAATTGACACGGCCGAGTCTCCGAAGTTGTAGGCGCGCAAACCTTCTACTCCAAACAGGAATTGAAATTGCAAGTTACTGTGGCGGCCTGGTTCGAACCGGTAATATCCACCTTCGGGTGACGCGAAATCATCTGGGTACGTACGAATATCGACCGTCTCGCCCGGTCGTATCAGGTAGTCTTGGGCGCTACGCATCTCAAAACTGCAGAACGGCGATACCTTTTCGAATATCGCTTGAGCCACCCTGTCTCCCGCTTCGATCTTCTGAGTCTCCTCGCCATAATTGTAGAAGCCTCAGTCCGAGGTGCAAAGAAGCTTGCGACAAACCGCCATGCCACTGCGATCGGCGATGCGAAGTCTGTGGTATTCTTTCGGGCGGGGTCCAACGTCCAGTTCTAACGCCACGATTTCTCCGGGCGCAATCTCGCGACTTTCCACCGCGTGCAAGTCGTAGCCGGCAGCGCCATTCGTTGCGCGGTTAAACATGTTTGGGTCCCGTCGTCGTCCGACATCAAAATATCCACCCATAGCGACGAGCAAAAGCGTACCCCAAGCAACGACGAGAGAAAAGGGACGGTACCAAATCATCTTTTTTTCTTCACCTATCTCCCCATCCTGGGCCTATTGGTGTCGTACATCGTAAACGCGACCAGTCCCACCGCTCCAATGACTAGAGTCAGTCCGTTGGTGATCGTCACGTAGGGAGCGACGTACGCGTTCCACTCGGCCTTGGCTTTGGCATTGTTCACGTCAGATTGGCCGGACCAGACGAACCAGTAGACGAACGTGTAAACACCCAACACGATCGTCTGCACAAACAGAAGGATTCCTAGTAGGATTATAAAGACTACGTTAAACACGTAGACTACGTCTTTTTTTCCCAACTTTAATTCTCTTCTTTTATCCAGTATACATTCCTTTTTTTCTTACTGGGCGTAAAACTTGTACATGACAGCGCAAGCGATGGTCGTGACCATGGAGATCCCTTTAATACCCGCTACATACGGAGTGGCGTCAACGAGCTTTTTCTCTTTATCCGTCTTCTTTGTAGCTTCGTCAATACCCGTGGCGCTGTAGGAGATATAGGCGTATGTTATTGGGGGGATCGCCGACAGGATTACGAGGATACCCAAAGATATTAGCAAGCTTACACGAAGCATCTTTTCCCTTTTTTTCTTTTACTTCAATTTTTTGTTTTTTTCGGCGAGTTTTCTGGAGAGCGCAAAGCAGCGTGTGGGGCACGCCAAGCACTTGTAATAACCCGACACGGGGTTGTACAGGGCCGAAGGAGCGTGGTCGTCGTGAAAGAAACAGAGGAGTTTCACCCGCTTATCGCCGACGATCTCTCGGCCGATCCTCTCTTCGACTATTCTCCTGTCCGCGTCCCGGTTGACCGCACTCGGCGACGAATAATTTGGTGAACACTTTTTCCGATTTTGGCCGACTGTCTCGAGCAACCGTAGGTAAGACTCGGTCGGGCACGCCACGGTCGTTCCCAGCACGGGAACCAACTCGCCCCTCATCACTTCAGCACTCACGTCCGCCGCTTTGGGACACAAGCGATAAACACTGCCTCCGAAGAAAAATCTCTCGGCATCGTCCCGGGTCGCGTCACTCCACGCCGTGTCGTAATAGAGACGATAATTTTTTCTAATCTTAACGTCGCAACAAAATTGTCCGGAGGTGGCCTTATCCGGCCAGAGCCAGACGTAAGGGTTCGGTCCGAAGCGGCTCATTACTCTCTAACATCGGTCGGGTGGTTCCTTCTTTAATACTCGTCTTAAATCATCCAAATTACGCTGCATTTCTTAAGCGGTAGGCCGGCAGTCCAGTACGAACCGCTCGTCGACCGGTTCGTAGTCGTAAACATCGGGTGGGTTGGGATCAAACGACAAACGTCTTTCAGGGTTTTTTCGCCTCATCAGTTTGCGTTGCTTTCAAGGCATCTTCGGTCTGCTGCGGTTGTGCGATGGTCAGAATCAGACGATCCAAAATGTCCTTTGTGCTCACGTACTTGTTCGTGTCTATAGTCTCTCGGTACGACGTCTTTTCTAGAGATTTCCTGTATATATCGTTTAAATCGAAATACGTCTTGCTATCATCGATCGAAAAACTTTCCATGGGTGGCGGAGGAGGCGGTGGTTTGGGTATTTTCAGCGAAGAAAGAAATGCCATGAACGAAATGACCTGGGGCATGAGCAACTCTCGATTGGGTCCGGCATCTGCCCGCAATCGTTCTAACAAATCGCGATTTTGTTCCCGACGAGGTGTTTCACACAACTGGGGGTTGGCAATCGTAAAAAAGGGTACTTGGTCGCACATTTTTTGTTCGACCGCTTTTTTTAAAAAAATATGACAACCGTTTTTTTTTTTTTCTAATGTTCTTTTATTTCATTTTTATCGGTTTTACAGTCGCAAATTCGTTCCACATCGACGACTTTTTGGTTGTCTCCGATCACGTTGAGTTTGATCTGACCGTTGAATAAAATGTTGTAGTTCCCAGACTTGATAGCCCTCTTGGCATTCAAACGTTCAATTGCCGCTGGTAGGGCCTCCAACACTTTGAGCACTTCGTTCATCACCGTGGCACAGTCACCGTAACCAGAGTCCTTCTTCAACTGCTTGATTTGTCTCCTAATGGTAGTCATTACACCGTACACTTTTTGAATTGTGGGTGTAACGAATTTACCGTCCTTGTAAATCGAAAAGTCCTGCATGATCGTATTGTTGGGACAATTTTTCTTCAAGTAATCGTCAATCGAGGTCTCGGCTACATTTTCAGCTGCATTTTCGGTGTCATTGTCGTCTTCGTATATCGAACGTTTCGTCATCCGTTCAGTTTTTTTTTCATCTTCGTCCACCGAACGTTTCGTTGTCCGTCCAGCTTTTCCACTGTCTTCTGGCATTGATGCATTTGAGATGCTACCGAATATCCGTATAAATTCACCAATGAGGTGCGCCGTTTTGACAACTTCCCCCTTAGCATCCTCATATTTTCTAAAAAGTGTAGCAAAAACAGGATGTAGAACGCTAACCATAACGCTCGGTATAACAACTGGTTTTGGATCCTCGGTAGGTTTTGGATCCTCGGTAGATTTCGTCTCGAGTTTTGGATCCTCGGT
>JAHWFP010093263.1:0-38667 GCA_023313725.1 Lithobius niger | reverse complement strand
TACTTCTTTACAACACACCAGTTTCGGCTTCTTAGGCCGCCCGCGCATTGAGCGACTTGGCCGCGCGGCTAGGTTGCTGCAGCCAATGAGAATGCTTACCGTTTATGTAAAACCACGAACTAATCATTTTCATTGGCTGCAGCAACCTGGCCACGCGACCAAGTCGCTCAGTGCGCGGGCGGCCTTACACTCAAGCTTAATGTCATAACCAGTCCTTTTTTTTTTTTTTACCTTTTTGCTAGACAACGTACGAGCGTCTTAAGTTATCGATTTAGTAACATTTGATAAATCACTCATTCTTAAAATGAACCAAGGTTTATTAACGGCCCAAACTGACGGAATATTCAGCTACAAATAGCAAGGCAAAACTATTAATTTGCATTATTTCACAAAAGTGAGGAACAGAAAACACCAGCTTTCTGATTACACAGAAACCCAACTTACCCTAGCGATACTCCGCCGAACCAGATAGACTCAAGTTTCAAATGAGTCGCCATTGACCTTAAGCTGTTGACTTAAGATTATTAGGATTAAAATGATTGTATTGGAACATCAAAAGTGATAAATCTTTGGTGAAATTATCGAAAAACCAAACTCATTCTAATGACATTACGAAAATAAAAAGGGTTGGCTATTTTAAACCCATACTCGTACAAGAATCAAAGAATTTGTTTTTCATGGTTTAATGTATAACCAGCCACATCGTTCGCGTTGCTCACTCCATTGGTGTCGATCTATGCTTCATGTAATTTCTTTAATTCCAAGAGCATCACAAAATCGATGTACTAATTATTTCGACCCAACCAATTGCAATTGTTGCTCACAGTTCGTTCATCACATTCCTCAGCACGTCTGCGTTTCACCTGTATCATTCAAAACATACCATTTGTTTGTTTGCAAGTTTGTACGACTTCGCCTCCCTACGAAAGTGAGAGATGAAAGATTGAGAGAGCAAAGCGAAGCACACATTGAAAAGGTTTATTAACGTAGATATCGTTCGCTTTGCTCGCTCAACCCACACACCTGCCATCCTTCAGAGACACGAGTGTTTTGACACCCTTTTAAAACTACGGCTATGGGTCTGATTTTTCCATGCATCATGTCAGTTGATACAAAACCCATTTTAAGCTGTATATTGGTATGTTGCAAAATATGTCGTCCTTTTAGGTTTTGTTTTGGCGTGCATCCTTTTCCAGATCATCTCAATACGTAACTAAAAGCTTCAAGACGGTTTGTTTTACAAGAATTTCAATCTATTCATGAAGAAACTATGACGTCATGAACAAACGTCATGAGGGTAAAAAAAAACTTTGATGTTATTTTTTCAGGTTTTCCGCATACTTGAGGGTCATAAAATGAAGTTAGAGTAATGAAAATAGGCCTAAGTGAAACACAATTTAATTATCTTTCATTTGGTCCTGCTTTCATCTTTTTAGGTCCCTTGGTTCCAGAGGAGTAGAGGTATAAACAATCACAAACTCATAATCTACATAATTAAAACTAGAGGAGTCGTTCGCTTCGCTCGCTCATTCCGCGTCGTCTCGCTGCGCTCGAGAAGATTTCTTGCTGCAACACTTATGATATAGACCTTCCACATAAAAAACGATCAAGCAAATTATAAGAGTGTAGTATGAGATATCGGTTATCTCGAGAGAAGGTCAGTATTATTTTTTACGTCCAAGGAGTCGAGCAAAAAGTTAAGTCAAGTTAAGTTAAGTCATACGATGTGCGTGCGTGCGTGTTTGTACCTCTACTCCTTCGGAACCAAAGCACCAACAAAGATGGGAGTAGGACCAAACGAAAGATAATTAAATTTCCCCTTTAATAGGCCTATTTTCATCGCTGTAACTTGATATTATGACCCTCAAATACGAGAAAAACCCTGAAAAAATGACGTCAAAGTTTTTTTAACCCTCTTCATGTTTGTTCATGACGTCATAGTTTGTTCATGAAAACCTCTTCGAGCGAAAAGACATGATCTGGAAAAGGATGCACGGACGACGTATTTTGCAACACACCACATATACATCTTAAAATTGGTTTTGTATTAACCAATGAATTGATGCATGGAAAAATCAAAACAATAGATTTGGTTTTAAAACGGTGTCAAACATTCCTGTTTCTGAAGCACGGAGGTGCGTGGATTGAACGAGCAGAGCGAGCGATTTCCACGTGAAGTAAACCTTTTCAATATGTGTTTCGCTTTGCTCTTACAATCTTTCATCTCTCACCTTCGTAGGAGATTACATCTGAAGTTTTGCAGATGTTGCTTCAAGTGAGGAGTCATCAGAAAGTGAAATGATGGAATAATCTGTACTGAGCAGGACGTAAAGAACAATATTCTTAAAATAACTAAAACAAGAAAACCCATATAAAGTTTATACTAACACAAATTACAAGTGGTGTGTGGTTCTTGCTGGTTACATTGATTCAGTCACGTTTCTGAGTAAATGTTTGCGCTGATTGAGTGAGCGAAGCGAACGAAAATCAGCGTTTGTCATCAGAAACAGCGCTTTTCTGATAAATTGCTTGACCTTTTTGCTTGACTCTTTGGACGTAAAAAAAAATAATATTGACCTTCCCTCGAGATAAGCGATATCGCATACTACACTCTTATAATTTGCTTGATCGTTTTTTATGTGGATGGTCTGTCTGTATCATACGTGTTGCACGAAGAATTCTCCTCGAGCGCAGCGAGACGACGCGGAATGAGCGAGCGACTCCGCTAGTCTACATCATTAAAATCATATGATGTGCGTGTGTGCGTGCGTGCACCTCTACTCCTCCGGAACCAAAGCACCTACAAAGATGGGAGTAGAACCAAACGAAAGATAATTAAATTTCGCTTTTAATAGGCCTATTTTCATCGCTGTAACTTGATATTATCACCCTCAAATAAGCGAAAAACCCTGAAAAACTAACGTCAAAGTTTTTTTTAACCCTCTTCATGTTTGTTCATGACGTCATAGTTTGTTCATGAAAACCTCTTCGAGCGAAGAGTGATGATCTGGAAAAGGATGCATGGACGACGTATTTTGCAACACACCACATATATATTTTTAAATTGGTTTTGTATTAACCAATGAATTGATGAATTGATGCATGGAAAAATCAAAACAATAGATTTGGTTTTAAAACGGTGTCAAACATTCTTGTTTCTGGAGCACGGAGGTGCGTGGATTGAACGAGCAAAGCGAGCGATTTCCACGTAAAGTAAACCTTTTCAATGTGTGCCTGGCTATGCTCTATCAATCTTTCATCTCTCACCTTCGAGGAGATTACACCTGACGTGCTGCACATGTTTCTCCAAGTAAGGGATCATCAGAAAGTGAAGTGATAAGACGCCCATGGAAGTCTGTCCTGAGCAGGGCGTAAACAACAATATTCTTCAAATAAGTAAAACAAGAAACCCCATATAAAGTGTATACTAACACAAATTTCAAGTGATGTGTGGTTCTTGGTGATTACATTGATTCAGTCACGTTTCTGAGGAAATGTTTGCGCTGATTGAGTGAGCGAAGCCAACGAAAATCAGCGTTTGTTATCAGAACTGCGCTTTTCTGATAAATTGCTTGAACTTTTTGTTTGCCTCCTTAGACGTAAAAAAAAATATTGACCTTCTCTCGAGATAACCGATATCGCATTCTACACTCTTATAATTCGCTTGATCGTTTTTTATGTGGAAGGTCTGTCTGTATCATTAAGTGTTGCAGCAAGAAATCTCGTCCAGCGTAGCGAGACGACGCGGAATGAGCGAGCGAAGCAAGCGACTCCGCTAGTCTACATCATTAAAAACGTATGATGTGACAATGAGTGTGTTTGTGCCTCTACTCCTCTTGAACCAAGCCACCCACAAAGATGAGAGTAGGACCAAATGAAAGATAATTAAATTGTGCTTCGGTTTGGCATATTTTCATCACTGTAACTTGATTAGAAAACAAAAACGAGCTCGTTTGATGTTTAAGGCAAGGTTTAACTAATCCGAAGTTAAAACAGCAAAGGAACACAAATAAACTTTCCTGTAAGGTTTCACATACCGCAGTCTTCCTGTACTGTTTAGTCCACGTGAAACCTTACTGCTGTATTGTTTTTACAGCATGTTTTTACAGTTTTTCTTTAAAACACGATAGGTCTGACTGGTTTATTCTACTTGGCTAAACGACATCGCTGAAAAATCGTAAAAAGAACATTTTGCCGGCCCCCAGCCGGCCGGCTAAAAATGGTTTCTTTGTGCCTAAAACATACTTAACCTGATAATTTAGCATTACATTCCTCGAATGTGATGTTCCCCTGGAGGTTTCTTTTTCCGGTGCGCAGCCGCCTGCTTGCATGTCCCCTACTGCGCATGTGCATGGCAGTACTCCCTTATAAAAGCGACAGCGCGCACGCTATCTGCATTCATTTTACTCTCAATATGTCAGGCGGTGACTCGAGAGGGGAGGCAGGGCGGGAGTTAGGTTAAGTGTGTTTTAGGCACAAAGAAACCATTTTAAGCGGCCGGCTGGGGTCCGGCAAAATGTTCTTTCTTTGTTGCTAAAACATCTTAACCTGATAATTTAGCATTATCAGTTGACCTCGTCACAATCGGTGGCGGGCACCGTCCTGACGGGCGCCCCGGGGTGCAAGCAGGCGTTCCCCCAAGAATTTTTATCTGAAAGAGACAAATTTGCACTTTATTCAGAACAGGTGGTAACAGGAGTTGGTCTCTTTCGTAGGATTTGTTGGCCCTGAAAAGGACCGTTGTTTGGGACTTGCTTCCTTCTGGGTGCCTTGTTTCCTTCATGGATGGCTTGCTTCTGTGTTCTGAGTGCTTAATGGGGGGTTGACCACAGTTCTGGCTGCGACGATCGGTACCAGCAGGTGTAGTCCAGATTCTTCTCTTGACATGTCCCTTAGGTAGTGGGAGGTGAAGGTTGAGTGGTGGCGCCAGGATGCTGCTGCTAGGATTTCATCTATTGGGATGGCATTGTGGTGAGCCCATGATGTGGAGACGGCTCTTACTTCTTGCGCCGTCACTCTCATGCTCTCTGGGGTTTTATCGCAGGCTGCTTCAATTGTTTTTTTAATCCATTTTGATATCATAGCTGCTGATGTTTCGCCGGATTGGGGGTCAACTGGGAGGAAGAGTTGGTTTCTGCCTCGGCGGATGTCTTCGTGACGTGTCCGGGTTAGGTAGAAGCGTAGCGCTCTGACTGGACATAGAAGGCGATCAGGTTCGTTTCCGACCAGGGAGGAAAGAGACGGAAAGGTGATTGGTTTCGGTGGTCCCGAAGGTTTCTGTGTTTTAGCTCTGAATGTTGACCTTGGGTATAGCGTGACAGAGGAGTAGTTGGGGCTGAAGATGCAGTATGCAGGGTCTGCTGATAGAGCCTGGATTTCGGAACAGCGAAGGCTGGCGGCTAAGGTGACAAGAAAGACCGTCTTGCGGGTCATGAGATGGAGGCAGGGTCTTGTAGGGGCTCATATGGTTCGGCCATTAGGGACTGGAGGACGAGCGAAAGATCCCAGTCAGTTATTAATCTTCTGGTAGTAGGTCTTTCATTCTCGTATGAACGGAGAAGGGCTGAGATTCGGTAGTCATCAAGTAAGTTGGTGTTGTTGCCGGCTTTGAAGACGGTGTTTAGAGCTGAGCGGTATACAAGTATTGTAGAGCCTTTGAGTTTCTCGATGTTGAATAGGTCACGAAAGAAATTCAGGAGGGTTGGAAGAGGTGGGTTGATAGGATTAGCTTGTTTTGTGATACAACAACGAATCCATTGGACCAGTGGCTGTCGTACATCCGGTTAATGGAGTCCCTGGTTGCCTTTGAGGCGATGCGTTCGGCCTCTTCTCGATGAATTCCAGCCTTTTTGAGGAGTTTGATGATAGTAGCCACCCGTATAGGTTGGCGTTTGGTATATTCGGGTGTAGCTTTGTTCCTTTCTGTTGGGACAGAAGATCTGGTTGAAGGGGTAGACTTCTGGGAGTGTCGACTAGTAGATCCAGAAGAAGCGGGAACCACGCTGCTGATGGCCAGAGAGGGGCTATGAGTAGGAACAAGCTTTGGCTTTCTTGGATCTTTAGAAGAACTTGCGGAAGTAGTTTGAAGGGGGGGGGGAAGAGGTAGGCGAACAGGTTTTGCCATGGGAAAGTCAGGGCGTCTATTGCTACTGCTGTTTCGTCCGGAATCGGGCTTATGTAGAGGGGAAGTCTGGCATTGTGCCTCGCGGTGCCCCAAATGGTGAAGAGAGATTCGCAGATGGATTTCTTGAGGCACCATTTGCCCGTTGGAGGTTTCTGTCGTGACAGGGAGTCGGCAATCACATTCCTGTTGCCTGGGATGTGGAGAGAAAGGAGTGTGATGTTGTGTGGGATGCAGAGGTTGAAGATTTCCGATGTTAGATGGTGGAGAGATCTGGATATCGTTCCTCCTTCTTTCCTTATGTAGGCAAGGGTGGACGTGTTGTCGGACTGGACTTGTACCGTCTTGTTCTTGATTTCGGGAAGAAAGTGTTGTAGGGCGAGTAGGATTGCTCGGAGCTCGAGGGAGTTGATGTGGTCCGTGCAAGTCGACGGCCAGAGGCCTGATGTTTCCTGTGTGCCGAGGTGGGCACCCCAGCCGGTTCTCGAAGCGTCTGTGAAGAGGAGTAGCTCGGGATGTGGTTCGTGAAGAGGTTGTGTTTTCGTGAGGTTGGTGACGTCGGACCACCACAGGAGAGTCTAGGGGGAAGTTGGGACTGAAGAGGACTTGCTCGTCGGGAAGGTCTTGATTGATTGCCTGGTTGTCTATGCGGTGGTGGTGGAGTGGTCTTACCATCCACCGGCCGTAGGGGACAAGATTTGCCATTGCATCCATCTTCCCGATGAGAGAGTTTAGTTCCCGAGGAGAGAAACTTGTTTTCGACCGAAAGTAACGGATGTGGAGAAGGAGGTCTTCGATTCGTTCCGGGGAGGGAGCAACCCTTGCTGAGTGGAGGTCGAAAGCGGCTCCTAGGAAGGTGAAGGCTTGTGCTGGTGTTAGGCGGGATTTTGGGTAGTTTATGCTGAAGCCCAGGTGGTTTAGCAGGGAAATGGTCTTGTCCTTGTTCTGTAACAATGTGAGAGGATCCGGGTTGTTGAGGGCCCAGTCGTCCAGGTAGGCGTTGGCTTGGATCTCGTTTTGGTGTAGGTAGGCCAGAATTGGTTTGAGCATCAAGGTGAAAATCCTGGGGGCTGCATTCAGGCCGAAGGGAAGACAGCGGAATTCGTAGACCTTGTGGTTGTGGATGAATCGAAAGAGGTGCGTGATTGCCGGATGGAGTGGGACATGGAGATAAGCGTCTTCCAGGTCGATTGAGATTGTCCAGTCGTTTTGCTTGAACGAAAGACGGATGGATTCGAGAGTTTCCATTTTGAAGTGGTCATTTGAAATAAATTTGTTGAGGGGTTTCATGTTGAATATCAAGCGGGAGCCTCCTGACTTCTTTGGTCGGATGAAGATTGAGCTGTAGAAGCCCGGACCTGGCTCGTGGTGTTCCCTTATCGCATCCTTCCGTAGTAGTTCTGAGACTTCGAATGAAAGTTGTGGTGTTGGCGGTGGGGAGAATTCCCAAGGCGGTGATGGGAGGAGCGGTGATTTCGATAGAAATTCCGGACGAAAGCCGTGTTTGATGATGGAAAGGACTTCTGGGATCTTTGTTAATCGTAGCCAAGCTGGGAGAAAAAGTCGTAGTCTTCCACCGACTGGAAGGCAGGATGGGTGGGAGGCGTCATTGTTGGCTCTTGCGAAAGTTGTTTCTGCTAGGTGACGAGTGGCGGCTACGTCGGTCGGGAGTGGCGGCTTGCTTCTGGTTGCGTTGTCCAGAACGAGAGCGAGGCTGGTCGGTCCGAAAGGACTGGGGGTTTTTCGGACGAAAGTCGTTTTGACGTGGGGACTGTGAGGGAGCCGGCGTCCTATTCAAGTTATCCAGAGGAGGACGAGAGTTGAGTTGTTTGTTCTTTAAAGCCGGACGAGAGGTAGAAGAGAATAGTTTATACGACTTGGGTTTTTTAGCTATGTCAAGGTGAGGGGCGAGAGTTGGGATAAGGCCTCTGAAGAGCGTGTCTGACTCGTGAATGGGCTGGTTGCGGAGCCGGTGCATCGTGGAAAGGTTGATGTTATTTGCGGACGAAAGAGCGATGTGCCAGAGGAGCAGCGTGTTGTTGAAAAGGGCTCTTGTAGCCCAGTTGATGGAGTGGTACGTGGCGAAGCTTGCCTTCTGAAAGAGCTGCATTACCAGGGACGAAAGAGTGCATATTTCTTCGGGGCTTGCGTCCGAGGAAAGTTTTTCGCACAAGGCGTTTACCGCAGTGTTGAGAACGTCGGCTTGGAAGGCGGCACGGAGACTAAGTCGGAGACATTTGTCATGCTTGTACAAGATGAAAGTGGGGATGTCAGCTTTCTTCGGGATGGAAAGAGCGGTGCCGAAGTCCATTTTCACTTCACTGCATAGGAATTCGCATTCCGGGTAGGTTGCAAAGTTGTTCGGGTTCGTGGCGCCGTCGCCTAACGGGCGAAAGAAGCTGCTTTCACGGCCTGGCCGGGGTGGAGGGGGTTCCTTGTCGAGGACGAGAGGATCACCTTTGCCGAGTAGAGAACCTTCATTGCGGAGGAGGCAGGTAAGCAGCGTGGTAGACTGGCCGAGAAGGTTGCGAGGCTTGTTGTCTTTGTCTCTAAGGGCGAAGCCGAAGCCAGTTTTCAGCCCACGGTTGACGGCAGGAGCATCGGTCGTCTGTGAGGGCTTGAAAAGAAAGCAGTCGGGGATGGTTTCTTCGACCGTCTTGAGAAGCGCAGCTAGCGGAAAAACTGATCCTCGGTGGCGTCGTCTGGGAAGTGAATCTTCCTGCCGGACGAGGGAGGGACGGCAGGATGCAGAGTCGTGGTAGCCGTCGTGGGTACGGCAGAGGGAGGAGCTTGCGCACGAGAGGGAGAAGATGACTTGTGCCTCTTCGGATTGCCGGGGGGCGGCGTCGAGCCGCGCTTGGCCGAGTCGTGGCTGGAAGTGGAAGCGGTCCAGGTTTGTGTGCGGGCATGTCGGGCGGACGATGTGCAGGAGGGAAGCGGCATGGGATTGTCTTGCATCACACGGACCGTTTCCTGGACGATGTGCCTGACTTCGCTGCGGGAGACACTTCGACCAATCCGGGAGGAATTGGACGAAAGATCCAAGGGAGAGTTGCGGGCTGGGGAGTGGGAAGCTGTAGCTCGCGTTGAAGGGATTTCTTGGCTTCACGGTAGACGTCCTTCGCCCGTAGAAAATCTTGTCGTAGGGCCGAAAGATCCATGGGTTCGGCTGGCGGGGTGCGCTGGCCGGGTTGCAAGGGAGAGTCCGAGAAGGCGTTGACGCTTGCTTGGAGAGCTTCGGTTGTGGCAGAGATCGGGCCAACGGCGGCGAGGTCGAGGGCGGAGATCCAACGGTTGCCGAGGGAGAAGCTGATTGTGTGCGGACGAAAGTGAGCATGAGAGGGAGCGGCGAACGAAGCAGGAGCTTCAGGTGCGGCGGCCATCTTCGGGGTAGAATCCAGTTTTTCTGCGAAAGATCGGGAACAGCGGCGCGAGGTGGCATGTAGACACCTCTGGAGGAAAATGAATGCCGATAGCGGGGGCGATGTCGCTTTTATAAGGGAGTACTGCCACGCACATGCGCAGTAGGGAACATGCAAGCAGGTGGCTGCGCACCGGAAGAAGAAACCTCCAGGGGAACATCACATTCGAGGAATGTAATGCTAAATTATCAGGTTAAGATGTTTTGGCAACAAAGAAACCATACTTTTAGTGTGCTTAGTACAAAACTACACATTAAGTAATTCATGGTTCGTGCGACTCCTTGAAAACGTGAAATGTCGTTTAAAATAAAAATTAAATACCAGTCTTGAAAAGTGGTGTATGCATCAATAGGATGTACGGAAAGGAGACAATGCTGAAAAATTTAGCCCCGAAAGTAGGCGAGTGTGTAGGCTACATTATATACTATATTATTCTAACAATAATTTAAAAAGTGGGGATATGGTTTTAATTTTATTTACGCGTCTAACGGTTGAATACAGCAGTAAGGTTTCACGTGGACTAAACAGTTCACGAAGACTGCGGTATGTGAAACCTTACAGGAAAGTTTATTTGTGTTACTTTGCTGTTTTGACTTCGGATTAGTTAAATCTTACCTTAAACTTCAAACGAACTCGTTTTTGTTTTCTATTTCGTGATACTTTGACAAATTGACATGCCAAGTTGGTTTTCTGTAGTAGCGGGTGCACTGAATTTTGCTCGCTTCGCGTGCTAATTTAGTACTTTCTTTTAGACGTTAGTTTGTCCTCTGCTCACTACCAGCGGCTTTCTCCGTTATTTATGATACAGGACGGCAAGCCGAATGGGCAACTGACATTTTAGCTTTAACACAGGAGAGGGATGTGAAATCATTACATAAATCAATTCGTAATAAGGATAATGCTTCCTCTCACGTTCGGGTGAATTGTAAAATAATAAAACGGATCATTCAGGGCCCCGTAACTCCGAAACGGGACGACCAATTGAAATTTATATTTCTATAAAGGGCACATCTCCAGATCTTTCAAGTGAGCTAAGAACCAGCTTTCTATGACAAATGGTAGAGACCATTGTATAAACGTGTCCAAAGAAGTTCACCACCATCGAAATCGCATAAGCCAAAAATGAAACTCATGATTCCAGCTCAAGTCCATATCTCTGAAGTGACAAATCGGACGTTAATAAAAGTTGGTACACATGTTCACCAAGGCCAACAAAGCTTATATAGTAAATCTGAGTGAAAAATATTAAAAGGCAGCGGAGAAATTAAGCATCGTAATTTCGACTTTAAAATGGGAGACCGAGGTCAAACCTTACAGTCAAGGCATATTACGACTTTCAAATACGCGATGACGCGAGATAACGTCAATGTTTTTTTTTTTTCACCCTCATGATGTTTGTTCACAACGTCATAGTTTGTTCATGCTAAGTTTATTATAGGCGTGAAATATCAGTCAATTAGTATGTGAATAAGTAACCTCCACGAGCGACACGAGACGACGCCAATGGAGCAAGCGATGTGGCTAGTACGTTCTCAATGATGTAGATTTTTTTTTATAAAACTGCAGAGTATTTACGATCAACTACAAAAGTCAATATATTTGTACAGTATATCAGTATCAAGTATTTCCGTGCTGTGTATTTTAAAGAAAAAGTCATGATATTCATGTTGATCCCTGTTTTATTTATATGGATATTTAGCAGGCACAAAAAGACCACTTTATCAATTACATGAACATCACATTATTCCAAATATCCTACATATACTTATTTCATAATCATGTATTTAATTTAAAATGTGCAATATCATTAGTTGATATTCCTTCTTAAATCTTCAGAAAAGTGAGTCTACATTTGGTATTTATTCAGGATTAAAAGTATGCTTTCCACAAAATTATAAATGCTTCAAGTCATTAAAAAATCTTCTTCGGTTGATCTTAAACGGGATTTGAAAACCAGATGTTTGAAAATCTGAGTTATTCTTAGGCTCTAATGGGAAGGCAAGGAAGAGGATATAAAATCTTGGTTTTTCCAGTTAGGATCCTTGCAATTAAGTACTCAACATTTACATATTTGAATTGTAGTACAAATTCTTCATCAGGTGCTTAATCTCTGCATCACCGCATTGGAAAAGAGGTCACGTGACCAGCCACCTGGCAAAGCATTCGTACTGCGATTCAAAATGAGTATGTTGATTAATGATTAATTATGTAAAATGGGTCCATAATTTTATGGACCATGGTTAGAAAATGACTTGTAAAATGAATTGGGACATTAGGAAATCGGCCGACACTGAATTCAAAAACTAAATTTTTAATTGAAAACTGAAAATTCTGAAACTAAAAACGACATGAAAAATGGATGTAATGTGAAAGGGTCTTACGGTGCACAAAAAAACTGCATTAATTAGGAAGAGACACATTAAAATGTTGTTGGGTCATGGTAAAGAATGTACAAATGCGAAAGCGTTCATTGATGTACTTAAACTGTATATGTTGAGGCTTTAGCACTACATAACTTTGCAATACCATTTATTATACAGTTGTACCCTGTTGAAGTTTTAATAAATCGAACTGAACTGAATAACTGCAAGGACCCCAGTGTCGGCCTAGAAAACCTGAACCATAGTGAAAGAACACTTTTAATCATTTCGAAGCCACTTGCACACGTGCAGTGAAAACACTTGGCTGTAATATTACAGTAAATAGGAATACAATCTTACCGAGTACTATAGTCACTTAGATGTCTCAGAAAAAATTCTTTCACACAATCGGACTGTTTATTAATATATTATTATTTTCACATGTGTAAACCATGTTCTACACAAAGAGAAAGAACACTTGTCCTACACCCCTCCCCCTCAATTTCCTAGTAACAAATTAGCAGCCATTAAAGCCCCTCTCCTCACTAAAACACACAAGATCAGTCTGACAGTGAACGGAATAAAAAAAATTGGGGTCCAGCAACAAAAGCATACGAAGGTTTCCCGAACACAAAGAGCAAAGCATAGTCGACTACATAGAGGCCTAGCCTTCAAAGCCAAGGGGGCACGAGATCAAATCGACCTCCTACCTACGTACATATTGGATTGTAATAAACATTTCCCAGCACTCATACTGGTGCCCAAGGGGTTAATCACAGTCAGAAACTGAATATAACAAGTAAAGTTTATTTTTTAATGTTGGTTGTAGCAACCCACTGGCTACTAGGGTCAGACGAATAGGAAAAAATAGCATTTAATTTTTTTTCTTATTTAGCCCACCCTACCCTCCACCCCCCAAAAAATCCATTGTTCATTCAATACCAGAGTAAAGTTTAATTTAGTTGACTAGGCAAGGCAAGGCATACATAATCATAACCATAAACAAAAAAATATAGATATTGCAACATTTTTCGATTACAACCTCCTTTCCCAATCTCCTTCCTCCTCCTCCCCTACCTCCCTTCACTTACAAGTGTGCAATCCAAAAAACATGGACCACTGCCACTATGACTAGGGAGGGAAAGGAGAAAGGAGGAACGTGATGAAAAATCCATTTTTTTTTAAATGCCAAACTAAAGTTTAATTTAGTTGACCAGGCAAGGTATACATAATCATAACCAGGAGAAAAAAAAAGATGTTGCAACATTTATCAATTACAACCTCCTTCCTCCTCCACCCTCCCTTCACTTAAACGTGTGCAATCGAAAACACATGGACCATTGCCGCAATGGCGTAGTTGGGAGGAAAGGAAGAAGGTATAGTGGGGACTAACAGGGACGCGAGAAGTCCACGGAAAAACAAAAAACAAACAAAAAGTACATAAAATACATAGGAAATATAAATATTTGAACGGAATATATCCTGTTGAATATGCTCTTAACAAATATTCGTCCGACCCCTACTGTCAACCACAACCAATAAATATCTCAAACAAAAACGATATACATAATCCAACTCTGTAATGCAACCATCTAACAGGATTCGTACTGGTCTAAAGAATTAATGACAGCCACAAACTGTAAAACTAAACTGGGTTATTTATACTGGTTCCTAAAAGGTTCACTTTTAATGAAAGTTGTCATTACGAAATACGTTTCAAGTTGAAAAACAAACCACCACGTTTTACAATTCCCATGTTTTGTACAAATTGAGAGGCATGTTTGTAACTTTAAGTAAGAAAACAGCATTAAAGAATGGCCGAATACAAAACAGTCTACGTAATCCGATAAAGAAAGAAGAGACAACTGCCCCGAATGGGACTCGAACCCAGGACTTAAACTGCATACTACAGTGGATGTGCTGACCATTGCGCTACGCTGCTCAGTGGTCTTTCTACCAGTGGACTTTCTCTGCAGTGGTCTTTCTACCCTGCGCAGGACTTTTTACCAGGAAGCAAAAAGTCCTGGTTCGAATCCCAGTCGGGCAGTCAGCTTTTCTCTTTCTCAGATAAATATGTACGCTCTATTTTTACAGGGCCAGTCTTTAAAGCTGTTTGCTTCGTTAACCCCTTACCTTGAGATTTATTCTTTATTTAGTCCGTAACTACAGGAAAACTTTAACAAAAAGAAAGCAACAACAAAGAAGGTCAACATAGAAGCTCGACCAGGCCCAATTCAAACCATGCGCCTACCTACTGACGAGCTGGTATGCATGTCGAATATAATATCATAGGTAGGGTTAACAATTTTCAGCCCCGTCATTTGATGTGACCAATAAAGTAGTAACCATTTAAAAGCTGGAACGGGTTACTGTCTTACTTCCCTTACGCACAAACTGTTGACAGTTTGACACCTGCACAAATTGTTTATAGTTTGAAAGCTCAACAAAAAGCACCTGGATGACTACTATGAAGCCCAACGGCAATCCAATTGCTAAACATAGTCTTACAGAAGTAAATCTTTAAAATTATTTGTCGATACTTTTAAAATGTGCATACGACCAGAGTTCCCGAAATTCTATGAAAAGGGAAACGGCGAGGAACATAAACTAATAAATTAGGTTAATCATCGCACAATTAGCATAATTAAGCTAAGATCTATATCAAGTCTTGAAACAGTTATTCTGGCACATAAACCACTTGATCGTAAACCTATTCTGACAGAAAACATAATATTAAAAGTTATGTAGCAATTATGCAAAACTTGGGTAGTTCAGAACTCAATAATTCTGACTCAATAACTCAATAATTCGATCCTTGCCTACGCCAACCCTAGTACAGTCAGGAATAGAATGGCCCCGGAAATGCACTCCTGTTCATGTTAATTGTATGTAAAACACTCAATGTATACCCTAGAAAAATTGTCCCTATTCGTCCAGAGATAAACTTAGTAGTTAAAAAGGAGGTTAATTTACTCACTTCCATTTTTTACGCTAAATAACTTTTTTATGTGTAGTTTAACACTATCAAACAATTGTTTGTTCACCTCACGCTTATATTTTCATCCCCAAAAACTGTAAAAGTACTGATCTGTCTACGCTATTTATGTTGTTTCTACATTTTGTCGTTGGTATGCCATTTTATTGTCGGATTAAAAAAAAGTGTATTTGAAACATCGTAACGCTTGAAGTGTTGCCCTACCAAATGTCGATCTCAGCAAAAGTGCATATCATCCCCATTCTTCAACCCGAGTTTGTAAAAATGAATACCACGGTATGTCTAATTTAACAATCATACTTTAAGAAGACATTTCGACCTTTTTAAAACCATTATATTCTCACGCTATATTTTTTAAAAAGAAATAATAGTACTGGAATGTTCAGCTTTTTTTTTATAGTGAACAATAAAAATGTAAAGTGTAAAACAATCAAAATACATACAACACCTGAAATATTTAACAACTAAAAAAACAACACGTTGTTGGGTCATCCAACACCTTTTGCCATTGTTAATAGATTCCACGGAACGCCACACAAATGAGGAAGAAGGAATCCAACACAAAGCGACCGATCAGAAATTACTATATACTGTAATTGAAGAGTGGAGTTTAGTTCCATTTCGTGTGTGAACGTTATATTGTTTTTTGCACCAATGGAACTTCAGGAAAAATATGGAATGCTGTAATGAAGCATGGCTAAGCAAAAGTAACAAATCTGACGTCCGATTTTGATGTTGAAAAACCAAGAGAAGCTATTTCATTTAATATCTAGCATTCCAAAGTTTAAGAAACACTGTGAGAATTTCGCAAACATCTGAAATTTCAGTTGGACTAATATTTAATTCCCAAAAACTGACTATAAAAAAATGTTATAAAAAAAGTGAGGTTCCAAAGTTTTGACATTTGCTGAACAAAAAAGTGCTGATGCACCGATGACCGACGCAGCCAAAATTCCCCACTATTCGACATCCAATTCTAACATCAGGCCACGACTTGGCGAGATGTTTATCTAATTTAGGAAAAAAAATCCAGACGTAACAACGTTCACAATTGTTGGAATGGTGTTTATTGTTGACCAATTTTAACCTAACCTTACTGCCAAATATGATAAAGCAACATAGAAGATCCATCTTGGAATGTTTAATATGGACGATTTTTTGGAATGTCAAGATGGTCATCAATTGTAACCCCAATTCAAAGCATGTTCAGGGAACCTTAGAAACCATACATGTGACCTCACAATGTTTGTGGTCTGGGTCTCAATTTAATGGCAGACAAAGATACTTAACCAAAGCACCCCTTGGCTAACCTATTAACCAATTACTGGACGGGGTGATTTCATCTAAAATGACAGGTTAGTGCAGCATTTGAAGGTACAGAGACAAGGCTAAAACGAAGGTGATAATCCCCATTTCCTTACCCTACGGAAAAATAAAACAATGCAGATTACAGCAAGTTGTCTAAAGGTGCTTTGATGAAATTCAGACTGGTGATATCCACGGCAGCAGATGAAAGAGAGCTCCAAAGAGGGACGACTCTTTCCACAAAAGCGATGTCTAAAATTCAACTTTGAATGATTGCTAAGAAGTGCAAACCTATGACTTCCGGATTAGTAAATGTAAAAGAATGCTGAACAACTAAACATTTTTCAATATTAACTTCACGGCCTTAGGATTCGTAGGCTCGCCATGACAATATTACGACTAAAACTTTTTAAGTTCTTTAACGAAGCACTCAAACCAGAGTATTTATATAGGCTGCGCCATCAAACTCTAGTGTAAACAATTACAAATCGTGACATAATAAAAATGTAACCATACACCAAGAAAACAAAACAAACAAAAAAACAGTCTCACTGAAACATCAACAACCACACAACAACAAAAATCAATACAAGGCCACGCAAAATAGATAAAAATCTTTCTCAGGTCAATAATTCTCCAAAAAGGCGATGCACGCAGACGTTTTATTTTTATTTACTGAAATGGTGATGTGGGAATTTTTTTTTTACGAGCACAAAAAAACAGCCAGCCAGTCCTTTACAGTCAATAAAGGGTCATAATCTACTAATTTAGTTAGATTTATTCAATTTTTAACAATGAATTCTAAAGCCATTTCAGAATGAAGTTTACTATTGCTTAATCATGTACCAGTCTACGAGAGTAACAGGGAGCTAGTGAATCACAGCAACCAGTCCCAAAATCATCATTCAAGAAGACAAACTTGACAATGAGCCAGGAGCATTTATTTTTTATAGAACGTTGAGAAAAAATCCAAAATGTGGGGTGATTTCTGGGATGTAGTTTGCCTGAGAAATATTTATTTATATTTGTGTGGCCTAATAAAATGAATAATTGTAAAATGAGATACATGAAGCATTTTTATACCCTAACGCAGATGTTGACAACAATTAAAATTACGACTTTAAAAATTTGTAAATAAATGTGTAAAACTGCTTTCTGACTAGAAATAAAATTTGCCACTTTGCCATTAGCGGTATGAAATACCAAATACTGCAATCAATTCCAAGACATACAATATGAGGAACGTTACATATACAATGGAATTTCAAATACAATGAAGAATGGCACTTTGTAACAAAACTTTCTTGTACAGGGAGCACAAAAGTCGAACCAAACTCAATTAAAAACTTCGACTAGAATCATCTTTGATATGAACATCACCGGTTATACTATTATACTACTCACGCATACTGACTAGAACAGGCTACTAATGACTAGATATTTATACACACAATCGTACAATGGAATGGCTCTAAGACTGCCATCTTTACTTTTGTGCACCCTGTGTAATTACCACAAAACATAACAGTACTGTTGATCCAAAACGACTATAACATCGTAAAAATATGAAACATTCAGACACTGAATTCTTTGGTCAAACTTCCGACATCGTAAAATTGATACTTAAATACAAATATACCACACGTAAGAACAAATCCTCAAGATGTAAGTGCATGCTTATCCCATGTGTCAAAAGAATGCAAATGTAGCCTCAGTTGTGGTAATGGAGTCTTGTACAGTCCGGAAGCTGCCCAATTTTCAGTTACTTTGCAGATGGTGAGACCGTGGACACTCTTGTACTGAAATAAGAGGTAACACTGTTAAAAACTAAGTAGATTTTTATTCCTGAATCTGCGATGTAAAACAATAACACAATCCTACGACACAAAACAAAAATCACAATACCAGAGTCAAATAAGCAACAGTTTATTTTGTACATCACTTATGTGTTGAACTCGGGACCAGAATGCTAGGTTTCACTAAAATTATTAATTCAATTTGGTTGCAAGCAAGTTGGTGTCTACCTTCTTGCATAGAAAGGTATACATTTTCCGCGTAACGAATGATTTTAGTAAATACCTAACACTGATTTCAGTATTGAAACTCCACCAGAGAAAATTGTTATCCACTTTGCAAAATTCCTAACTCTTTACTAGCATTGACGCTTATTTACTAAAAATGAGTAATATAAATGAGGTTCATACCTGGGCTCCTGACCACCATGTGGGCAAGACTGATCACCATGGTCAACAGTGCAAACTATTGCTGGAACATGACCGCTATCCCACATTCCAGGACCACAAATTTCACATAAACCATGCAGGCTGCAAGGAATACGTTCTAACTGTCGGTACTGATGCAGCAAGCCACGAGCCTAGGATACATAAAACAAGTGAAAGCACCATGTAAGTAAGTAAGAGGTATTTAGGTAAATAACAATAAAAACGATAATTTTAAATAGTAAAATTAGATTTTACTGGCCTAAAATACTTACCTTCAGTAATTATGCTTAAAATCACTATTTTACGCTTTCACTGCTCATTTTAGGATTAAAAATTTCTATTTTTAATCTTTTCTTCAACTTCCCTCCGCTCCCGCCAGGTGTGCCACTCCACCTTACCAGGCTGGCGACCTCTACCTTCGTCACTTCTTGAACTCTCCTGTTCAGTGATAGCGGGGTGGCGGGCAGGTCCTTACTGAAGGTAAGTATTTTAGGCTAGTAAAAGCTAATTTTACCATTTAAAATGATCGTTTGTTACTACCTGCAAATACTTAACTTCAGTAATTATGCTGAATTTGTTATTCAGGCAGTGGGCATTTAACCCTACTGGACCCAGGAGAGATCGTGTGGTTTTCATTGTTTTTTTGAACACATAACATTCATGATAAGACACAACAGCAGTCACCCGTGCCCACCTATTAGGACGTCTCCTAAGCCTGTCGCGTGTGGCCGTGCCTGGCCAACTCCCTAGAATGCATGTTCATCTTGCCAGTAGGAATGATCATCTTGCCAGAATGCACTTCCTCTCACCAGAATAATGACCCCCTTCCACCGTGCCATTCTCAATCTCCTCCGAACACCTGGCCTGCTACCACGTGTTTCTTCACCACCTCCATCCCCGAAGATCCGCTAGTATCGCGGAGATAGTGGCTAATAAAGTGTTCCTATTGTTCCACTGAAGGATAAAAGCACCGAAAAATGATTTGCATGAATAAAAGCCAGTAAGGTGCAACATGTATACAGTATTAACACAACGTTTCGGGTCTGAATGCGACCTTTATCAAGTGTAAAATAAAAAAGAAATACAAATTTTTGGAGTGGAAACTCAAGTCATATTAAAAATACACAAGAAATAAAATCCAACCAACACCAACGAAAACACTACCTGCTTTGGCAGGTAGACTGTGGGTCTCCCTATTGCCCGGTTTTTTAACTGGGCTTAGGTCCTTCTGGTGCTTAGTGTTTTCGTTGGTGTTGGTTGGATTTTATTTCTTGTGTATTTTTAATATGACTTGAGTTTCCACTCCAAAAAAAAAAATTTCTTTCTTTTTTATTTTACGCTTGATAAAGGGTCGCATTCAGACCCGAAACGTTGCGTTAATACTGTACATGTTGCACCTTACTGGCTTTTATTCATGCAAACCTATTGTTCCAAGCATATGCGGACACCACCTCGTCCAGAGGTGTTTCACACCCATAGGCCCAGGATGCTGCCAGCGCTCGGAGCTGATGAGCCTTCACCTCGGAAGGTATGTCTACGTGAGTAGGCCATTTCCATAAGCCCGTCGAATGACCGCACACAACCATTTTCCCATCATGAAGGGCGTCAGTCCTGTCAATAACACCTGTCACCACGGACTCTGTCGATGTCCAGGAACAGGGGCGCCGGTGGGTTTTCCCTCTTCCCAACAGGAGTGGCTGGGAACACTTGCGCAGTTTTATCCAGGTTGTATCTCAGGGCTGGGACAGGACACTGTAGCCTCGATTCATCCCTGCGATCCACGACCTTCTCCAGTGCTTTTATGGACACAGTTTTTGGTTTCATTCCCACTTTGCAATTCTTTGCTCGGAAACGCGCAGGGATCGTCATTGAGACCTCCGACCAGTCTCTTGCAAAACGAACGTGGCCATCGTCCCGTGAGAAAGCTGACAGTTCGCTTTGCCTTGCCGCTGATGCGAGAGCCGCCAAAAAAAACAGTCTTCTCTGTCAGACATAGCATCGAAGCTGACTTTGCTGGTTTGTATGGTGGCCCCGTAAGACTCTGGAGGACAAGTGGGAGATTCCATCTGGGAGACAGTTTAACTTGCTTCGGTCTTGCGATGTCAAAAGCCACCATGAGCTTTGTAATCACCCGCGCTGATTACCATTGATCCATCCCATACGCAGGTGAGGACCGAGTTTATAGATGATCTACAGCATTTGATGGCACTCGGGGACAATCCTTGGTTGAAGGGTCCTTCGAAAAAGGACGCCAACTTAGTGATGTGTGGTTGGCATGGGTCACAATTGTTAGCTTTACACCAAACGAACCATTTGTGCCACTTCACGTCATAATTTTGCTGTGTTGAGTCCCTCAGACTTACGGTGATCCACTTTGCCACCCTCACCCTGTAACCAGCTTTCATGAGGTTCGTTGTTGTAGTCTCCACCCGTGAAGATTCAGCGCTGAAGGGTTTGGATGAATGGTGAGTCCCTGGTGTTGCATAAGGAATTCCTCTGTGACCCCAGTTGAATCGGGTCGTCTCTGCGTAGCTCCATGACCTCCGTAAACCACGGTGCCGCTGGCCACCACGGCTCCACTAGTATAAAATGTCCTCTTGACTCTCGAATTTCGTTTGTCCTTCTGGAGAAGTTTGAACGGAGGAAACAAATGCGCCTGCATGTTGTTCCAGCTAATCGACAATGCATCCATCGCCCAGGCCAACTCGTCCGGGAACGGTGATACGAAGCATTGTAGTTGCCGGTTGGACCTTGTTGCAAATAAGACGATCACCGACTGACCCCATCTTCCGAATAAGGCTTGGCACACCCGTGGGTCCAGCATCCACTCCGTAGTCGGAACCTGGGCTCCCCTAGATAGTTCGGCCGCCCAAACATTCAAGTTCCCTGCAATGTGGCGAGGGACGAGAATGACATCTAGTTCCAGGCTGGCCTCGAGGAAAGCAGACGTTTGTTCCATGAGGGCCTTCGAGTGTGTGCCTCCTCCTTTCTTCACATATGCAACTGCCGTTGTGTTGTCTGCCATGACCCCAATCGTCCAACTCTTGAGCTACTCTCTCTAAGACTGTACCGCTCTGAGAATGGCTCTCATTTCCAGGATGTTTATGTGGAGGCTCTTCTCTTCTGCATCCCACATTCCCGACGCTATCACCCCGCCGATGTGGGCTCCCGAGCCCGAGTTGGATGCGTCGGAAACAGTTACTCTGGAGTGAGTTCTTGGAGTGGTACTCCCCTTGTCGAGGTTCCTTCTGTTCCTCCACCAGTCCAGGCTCACAGTCGGGAGATACTGGAGTGAAAACACGTCGTCCCAACTATGTCTTGATACCCACTCGGTCTTCCGGAACCCGTGCAACGGTCTCATTCTCCACGATCCTAGTGACACTAGACGCGCACTTGAATCCACCAGTCCAATCAGAGATGCTAATTCTTTCGCAGTACAGGTGTCTGTCTTGCAAAAAGACAAAATCTCCGCTATCGTCTTCTCCCTTCTGTCCGGAGACGGCTTGATTGTCATTGCCAACGTGTCGAACTCCGCTCCTAGGAAAATGAATCGCTGCGCCGGCGTGAACCTTGACTTCCTCACATTCACCCCTATTCCCAGATGGGCGAACAGGGATGCGCATGTGTCCAGTTGACGTAGCAGCTGCGACCTGGACCCGTTCCGGAGCAACCAGATGTCCCGGTACGCATGAATCCTGATGCTGTGGAGATGTAGGTGTGCAAGAAGAGGCTTCAATATCCATGTGAAGATGCACGGGCCGTACCCAGACCGAACGGAATAGTTTTGAACTGGTAAGTTCTCTGACCTGCTACCAATAGTAACAGGTGACGGACCGATGCGTGCAGGGGTACGTGTAAGTACGCATCCTCCAGGTCGATAGAGACCGTGAACTCGCCATGTTGGACCGCGTCTCGAATGGAGCCAAGATATTCCATCTGAAAGTGTTCCTTGGAGAGGTGCTGATTCAGTCTTCTCAGGTTGAAGATCACCCCCTTTCTTCGGGATCAACCTCGCTGCGCTCCAGAACCGGGAGTTGTTGGCGGGGCCTCCTCCATGGCTCCCTTCCGAACCAGCATGTCCACTTCTTCAATCAACTCTGGGGTTTGAGGAATTTCCTACCAGCCAAGTTGGTGGGCAGTTTGTAGTTGCAGGATACGATACCAGTGGCGGTAAATATCCCGTTTCTAGAATTTCCAGCACGAAAGGGTCCGTCGCAATTGCCTTCCAAGCCTCCAGGTGATTGGACCGCCTTCCCCCCCCCGGGGGGAATTGGGGGGGGGGGGGGGGGGGCACACCTGGCGGGAGAGGAGGGAAGTTCGAGGAAAGATTTAAAAAAGAGATTATTAATCCTAAAATGAGCAGTGAAAGCATAAAATAGTGATTTTAAGCATAATTACTGAAGGTGAGTATTTGCAAGTAGTAACAAACTTAAAACGTCTTCTTTTAATTATAAGTAAGACACAGATATTAAACCACCTTCAAATTGATCTGCCAAGCACTTTCACTATTATGGCATTGTGACAGTATTTTTGATCTAGTATCACGTAAACAGCACTTTTGGTATTGATTTACTAAAGTTTACATTGTTGGCTTTAACTATTCCAGGATGAAGAGTTGGTATCTGTTGTCAGTGGACTCCATGTTTGTTGCGTTCAGGGACATGCACAGGCCCCCGATTGGGCAGGGGCAAACTTTTTTCTGGAGGCTTTTTTTTTTTTTGCCTTTTAATCTCTGTTTACCCCCCTTTTGTGGGACTTTAACCAGTTCTACCCCTCTTTGCAGTCCTTCATTAGCATTTTTTAGGCTCTTTTACATCAGCGCTCCGCCGAAAAAGGGCACTTTTTCAGAAAAAAGAGGCTAGAGCCCCCCCCCCCCCTCCCCTGCCTCCCCTGTGTGCACGTCCCTGGTTGGGTTGATAAAAAGTCTGCGATTTATCTTGTGTAAGGGGCGTACGGCATTGGGCCACGGCCTCTGCGAATAAATTCCAATTCTAGTTCTGAGATTTTCTACCTAAGTGTCAACTAAAACCGAAAATGAAAAATAATCGTGACTTCTTCAGGATTACCATGGGTGGAATACATAAAAGTCACGTCCTTTTAAAAAGAAATGTGTTACGGAAATAGAAAAAAAAAGCCCACCCAAACAAAATCTTTGTGCGTGAAGGACATGCAGTTCACCACTACCTATTTTTTCTTTCTTACATTTTCTTCATGGGGGGGGGGGGGGAAGATACTCAAGTTGTTCTTTATTCACGTGTTATTAAATCATGAAGCAAGGCTGTACTGTAATTTTTTTTTTCAGATAACAGGCTGTACGATCACGGAATACCCTTTATCAGCTGTGGTCAATGCTTGTTGTGCATCTTTTTAGAAAGAACCTGCCATTGTTTGACCTGTCAAAGTTCTTGAAACGTTAGTGACTTTTCACTATGTATAGAATTTTTTTTACTCTGTATATATTTTGGTTTTGTTTTACTGTATTTGGTATTGACTTTCACAAAGGCATGGACTGTTCAGACTTGGTTAGTGAACTGTTCTATATCACTAAAAGAAAATCTGCATTATTTTTACTGTCAAGTACTGAGCCAGATGTTAAGCCCATATCTATATACATGAGTTAAGGTTGGGATGAGATGCACACAGCAAACTCATGCACACACCAAACTCAACATTAAACAATGAGGAAATAGCCAATGAAAACGGCTCAAATTAACCAAACAATGAGGCGGCGGTATCAAGAAGGGGAGCTTGTTTTTTGGGTAGCGAGCAGCTGACAATGTAAACGGATCCTGCCCTGTAACAAACGAAATATTGCTTCAATAATGCTGGCTAATAGAGCCGAGTTGAATAGCTTCAAAATTGGTTGAGTAACAGTCACTGCATGCACGATTGTTGTTGCAGGCTTATCGCTCTTGGTATCAAAACGGAAAAATAGGCAATTCAGCCACACTGAATAAGAGTGTTACCCTCCATTGAAAATGCTATTTATTTCCAAAGAAGAGCAAACACCAGGGATTAAAAGGGAGGGAGAGCAGGGGGAAATCTGACCACTGACCACACACTAGGGGAACATGGGGTGAAAGGGGGGGGGAGGGGGTTTCAATATGGGGTGGTGGTCGGCAGCCATTTTCATTTTATGCAGCCCACAAAAGCATTTCGCTCGCACATGCGGGAACCAGCTAAAACAGCTAGTTTTTAATACATTGTTTTATACTGTTAAATACCTTCTTTCGTCGATTGTACTTACGAATCTTTTTATCTCAGCTATTTGAGCTATTTCAGGCTGTGTGTAAGGGGTTATTAAACCAATCTATGTTTATTGTGAATGGACTTACCATTAGTCCATTAAGAGTATTAATTGGTGAAAGGACTGGGCAAATAAATTCGGAAGTGTCCAAATGACTACAACCTTGTTTGGTGGAGCCACCACATCTTTGAAACCTTTTTTTTTACTAACGAGACCAAATTATTTGCCGAGTTCAGCTTGAGTACTTCGCTGAAAACGGGCCAAAACACTTCATATTTTGACTTCCTAACGTGGCTTTACTGTCATTTCCCAGGTAGATGAATACCCAAATTCAGCCAAAAATCTTTCAGTTTTTAAACCGTATGTACTTTTGAGGTGCCTCAAAATTGGGAGACTGACACGACTGAATGACTTCCACTTCCACGTGAGCGTTGTTTTTGGGAATTGTTTTCAGACTGTTTGCCGTGAATACTACAATAGCCAGCGACAATGTAGAATCAACTATGAAGTGCGCTGACACACGCTAAATCTACACATACGGTAATGTGTGCCATCAAGTAACAGACGTAGGAAAAAGAGTGGATGGAACATACACATAAATATGCATTTCTAATTTTCTTTTATGTTTATAAACAAAATTGGGCGGAGAACGGACATACACATGATAAACCATACCGTACCAATCACAATATAAAGGAAGCGAAAAAAGCCAACAAATTAACTAAAAAACCAGAGCTACCTACCCCAATGGAACTCACAGCTGTAAAAGTACACAAATAAAAGACGGGTTAGAGTTCATTCGAACGAAACTAATTGTAATAACGTGAACTCCAATTCCACGGAACAATGGTTGTGACATATCAAACTCCATGCACACACATAAATGCGCATCATTTAAAAACATCGTTAATTTGCATCACTAATCAAACAAAACGATTGGATATTTCGTACACGAGAACTACACACATACACATGCACAGAAATTAAAACTTGAACCCACAACACTTGCAAAACAATGCCGTAACCAACAACGCACCTACAAAATTGAAACATCGAACACACACATAAAATGAACAGACAATCACTCGCACAAAATAAAACTAGAACAGAAACCGACAAACACAGACAAAGCAAGTGGGCCTTACACAAATACTAAACCCTCACCTTTTTTTCCATTTTTTTTTAATGTTAGCTATGACCGAGGGTACACGGAGGTTTCTTGGGTCGCTTTATCTTTAGTCGACTTAACCCATGTCGATGTAGTGCTTAGAGCGCCTTAAGAATGTTCGTGTACCCACCTAAAACCACTTTCAAGTCGCCATATCTAGGGATCGACCGGATACCATTTTGCCAGATCCGGGTCGGTTCCGGATAATTTGATGTCAGGGCCGGGTCGGTTCCGGATCTAGGTGCCGGATCCGGACCGGTACCGGATACCGGGTAATTCACACACAAAAACGAAATAAAGCTGTTTTATTTTTTCCCCCTTATAAGTTGCAGCTATGGTGTTAATTTTCGCTTTGTTTCACATTATTTTCTTACATTAAACACGTAGAAGTCTTGCGCTATTATGAGTACTGTACCAGTATAGTATGTAGGCTACAGAACTGTCTTTGCAATGTTGCTAACTTCTGCAAATTTTTTTGAAACAAACAAAGCACTCATTAGGTTAAACAGTCAGAAAACATTTTTCTAGTTGAAGGATTTCTCATTGATTAGCCTACTGCTTCATTTCGGAAAATAATTAGCAAAATTTTGCAATATTTGTGAAACCAGTATGTAGTCCACACTTATTTTAGATTAAAATTATTGAATTTTGGTTGCATTAAAACAAAATCACAACAGGTCTTTTCTTTACAGCTTTAAATTGCTTTCGTTCCGCTTTGTATTGCGCACAGTATAACAAAGACCGAAAGCAAAAAAAAAGGAACGAAACCAACATAAAAAAAGATGTATTTTTTTTCATTTTATGAACAAAACTGTCGCGACTTTTGCAACATGGAAGTCATCTTTGGTTTATCATGCTATTATTTCTTGCTAGTTTTTGATGACGTCATAAAACCGTCTTACTTTTCGAATTTAACCCCTTGGCGTTCAAACCGCGATTTATCGCCACCTCAAAACCGTTTCTTAAACTCCCGACGCACGCTCGATTCAAAGCCCCGTTTGCAAAGAAAAACGAAAATTTTAACTAGTGAAAATTAGTTTTTACTTACCTAAAATACTTACCTTCAGTAATATTGGTAAAACCACCTTTTTACGCTATTTACTGCTCGCTTATGAACTAAAAACCCCATTTTTTATGTTCTCCCTAAGCTTTTCTCCACTGCCGCCAGGCGGTGCTGCACGTCCTTACCGACGTCAGCGCCCCCACCAGTCCAACCGCATCACTTTTTCACGGGCACTCCGGTTCAGTGATTGCGGGGAGGCGGGCGGGTCCTTACTGAAGGTAAGTATTTTAGGTAAGTAAAAACTAATTTTCACTAGTTAAAATTTTCGTTTCTTACTTCCTGCAAATACTTACCTTCAGTAATATTGCTGAATTTGTCAGACAGGAGGCGGGAATCACCACCCCAACCAGGAACCCCGGAGAACAAGCTTACTAAACCACACACACTACCACCTAAACACTAAAAAAGAACCAAAAGGCAACCAACCCACCAGGACCAGGTATCCAGCGACGCCATGCCCCCATAGAGAGAGGCCCATGGTCCCCAACTTATCACCCAATAGCCGGGTGAGTTAGCCCAACGCCTAGCAGTACCTCCACCTCATCCTTGAGAACCTAGCTCAGGAACACGGCACACAAGCCCAGAAAACCGGCCCGCTCCACTAGAATTGCCGTAATGGAGCACAGCCAGAATAACACACTGAAACAAGGCACACCGACTCGGGCTTCACCCCCAGAAAGCCTGGCCAGCCACAACATGGCTTGCACCACAGATCCGCCCGCCCCAGGCCACTCGGGACCCCCAAGGAAGTACGCACAAACAGGGGCGGGTGGCGCAGGGAGCACGCTGCTACTGCTACGTCCAGCGGCGTCCCGCACCAAGAGTGCAAGAAATGTCCGCGTTACTCCAGCAAAATCCTAAACCCACAATTACCGTATTGTTTCAAAGCAGGTCCAGAAGAAATACTGAAGTACAACTGTACATTTAATAGCGACATTACGAAAGGTACAACACTTGACCACATGGCTTAAAACAAACACGGCGTAAACAACATGACTGCAGCTTGCAGCCCTTGCTGCCCGCATCAACACCAGAACGCGAGTGAGCGTTCGCTCCATCCGAAACCGGAATGTATCTCCCCACTAGGCTAAAGTGCTTGATCAGCCAGATACAATTCTCCAGGCATGCACAATGCATAACCACCGACCAGGCTTCCAAACACTCTTTCCTGAATTGGGGAAATTACATTTCAGTTTCAGGCCTTTAACACTACCTTGACATATTAAACAACGACATGAACACTGTAAACCCTCTGCTGGGAAGAACCATTCATAGTTAGGCTATGACAACCAACACACTCTCCCATCCGTCTTACGCAAACACAATGCTACAGAAGGTATAACATTACTTATGAGTCACAATTATAGAATGCCGCTGAACGTAGGCTATTCAACCGCCCTGGGTTCAGCCATTCCGACAACATGTCTGCACCAGTTAGTGCAGACGGCACGTTATATAACCAGAAATATAGCTTTCGTAGCCAATCCCCCCAAAAAATACATTTAATGGCAATGTGCTTTGACCTCAAGATTCTCACCTCATACCTAGTAAAGTGGAAGGCAGAATGGGAGCCACAGTACAATGAAGGTGTTGTAGCCAACGGTGCCAATACCGAATGTGACATACACTGTGTAGCCAGGCCAACACTCCTACAGCCGGAAACATTGCAATGAATTCCGCCTCCATTGTACTGAGGCACACCATACCCTGCTTTCACAGCCCCACAAAACAGGCACGCTACCCAAGAATACAATGTGCCCACCGAAACTACGCCGGTCGACTCCATCGGCTGCCCAAGATGCAGCTACACATGCATACGATTCAGATCACGTGACACTTGAAAGATCAATAGCATAATGTTTCGTACTGACAGTACATAAGTATCGCAGTATGGTCAACAATAAGCGAATATGAATGGACGTAAAGGCATAGGTATAATGGGACAATATTATAACACCCAAAAGAATATAAGGCCCTGTTCTAGAAGCTCCATACAACAACTTTCTACTAGTGACCTGTATGGGAAATGTACACTTGTCTCATCTTCGTCACGCCTCGTTTGAACACCAGTACCTGCAGACATGAACTGGCACACGCACCGTATACGTTTCATCGACGTCATACCTCTCCGTGAGTTGTGCAAAGTAAGATTTGATGAATTACTGTCATGCCATCAATTCTTAGGAAGGCAACACCTAATAGGTTTGTTTTTTTTTTTTGTTTTTTTTTTTTACTTCGAAAGACGTGAGTTCGAATTTGGATTCAAGCAACGTTACTACATTTAAGAGGTTCGTTTCTGGCTAACAAAAGTAAAACATCCACATAAAACTGCATCTAAACCAAAATGATAAACACAGGTTAAGTCCCACGAACTGAGAAAATCCCATCATCACTAACGGCTTTTCAAGTTCTTCCCATCACAGTCACCCACTTTGGTGAAGACCATATACGGCTGTTTGCAATAGCCACACCGTACCATGGTGAACCTCAGGTTTGAATCCTTTGGGGATTCTCACGAAGGTTTTGCAATCCAACGTACCACACACTGGATATCCAAATCAACATTTGTTTACTTCAAAATGGATACCAATAATACATAAAAGAATCTAACCTAAAACAAAATTCACACTGGGCTGAATACTCCATCAAAATCCACACCGCCTGCTTGACAAAACCCCCGAGCTACTAGTCGGGAGCGGAAACGTCTAACGCTTCCGTCGGTATTCTTCTACCTTGTATATCCATTTACCTCCCCACTTCCATATCAACAGTTACATTAACCTCCATGTACCCCTCTTTTCTTAAAGGACGCAACGTCGTCTCCCATGGACCGTTCCCATTCACACTTGTGAGGAGAGGCAATGGCTTCTGCATAGGTAATTGGCCCAACAATACACACGTATGCCGCAGCATCACTGAAATCAACAGGACTATCCTGCCCACTAGTGGATACAGTTCCGAAATCAGGTGTTCGTCTACCCCTAAAATCGAACAGTGGTTCAAACTGACATCCCCGTTCTACACAATATTATTTGACATCATTAACACTACAGAACATAATTCCATCTGGGGTGTGATAGTACACATCCAACCTACCTACCCTTTGCCCCGTCTGACGGACTACTACTTCCCTACACCAATACTGATAATCTAAAGGAGCCTACATTATTACTACGAATAAATGGTCGTGGAGGAACTTCTTCAATGGTTAGTGGGCCCTCAGTCTTATCTTCTGCTTCTACCCTAGAATTACCATCCGATTCTGACTCTGTACCCGAACTAAGTCCCTTTCCATAGTTAAATGTAGTTGCACTTAGACTGGGTTTGGGCACACTCTGAGGCCTATACTGCAAGGACCTCCTCCCTTCCCCATAACTTAACCTCACCAACTGTTACATGTTTAGTTTCAACGACCAAGTAAGTATGGGGATTCCACTCTATATCCTACTGTGTCTACCGCATAGCCAATGAATACCCCCTCCCAGCTTTAACGTCAACGGTATCCCTTCCCGGCTTATGGAAGTGTACATAACACATTGCACCAGGTCTTCGTAATGTCTGACTGATACACCTCGATCAAACAATGTACAAGGGACCCTAAAGCCTAAGTATGAGTGAGGGTACCTATGCTTCAGGTAGGTGAACGTACATACAAATTCTGCCCCAAGATTGCGTGGCAGAGAAGTCACATGAAGTATAGCACGTACCCCTTCTAACAACGTGCGGTGAAATCGCCTAGCGTTTCCAGCCATAGCTGGTGAGTAGGCATTGGTTCGCTGATATCTGATACCCAACCTACATATATAATCACAAAATTCCATACCTCGGTCCGTGCGAACATTTACAAAGTTGAGGCTAAATTGTCTTTCACTCCTGGCACGAAAGTCAACAAACGTTTGAAACACATCGCTTTCCTTAGCGATGGGAAACACCCATGTATAACGAGAATAATCATCAAGTAAAGTAAGCACATATCTACAATTACCCAAGGATACCGTGCGAGTTGGGCCCCAAACATCCATGTGAAGGAGCTCGAGGGGCTTCTTACTCTGCAAAGCACCAATACCCTTAAAACTGGCCCTAGTCGATTTGGTTACCTTGCAGACCTCACACTGAGGAGAGTTAGGCTTCACTCACTAGTATCCATGTACCACCTTGGAGTTATGTAAATTTATCAGGCCCAATTTACGCTGATGACCGAGCCTCGAGTGCCAGGTTTCCACAGAAACCGACTTAATTGGATATAACTTCAACATGTACTTTAAAGTCCCCCTTCTGATTCCTACTTAAGCCAAGGGAACTCTTACTCGAACCAGATGAACAAGCTACAGCTCCATTCACATGTTTTGGTTTGACCTTAAGAGGCAACAATGCATACACAATACAACTTGTTTGCGATTCGCAAAAAAAAAAAAAATTGGGCATAGTGGCCCCGTGCGACCGCATATAGCGGCCAGACCCCAAAGGGCATCAGAATCACCCCCCACTCCGCCTAAGGACCCAAGGAAGAGAAGATAGTCGAAGGCAAAAGGAGGGGGGAGAGCCCTACTTCAAACCCATAGTACTAACCGTCCAAGTTGCCAAACTCCAGTAAGACCATGTCTTAATGCACACCGCAGGAGCCAACGCAGCTGCCATTCCAGGACCAAAGAAATGTAGAGGCAATAACGATTAATGTAAACATACCCTAACATATCATAAACACATAGGCCTATGGGCAAACGCCCAAGGAGACACTCACCATACCGTCGGCGACACATGACGACTGCGCAGCGACACCTGGCGACGGCTTTTTTTTTTTGGTTAATTGGTCCCGCCGCGCCAGTGTCATAGCAGCCACGCTCACCGGCGACATGTGACACCCTTGAAGTGACAACTGGCAACAGAACGGCGACAATGTGTCCCGCTGCGTCAGCGTCATAACAGCTACTTATCCTGGTGACAACTGGCTACAGAACGGCGACGATGTGTCCCGCAGCGTCAGCGTCATACAGCTACTTTCCCTGGCGACGACTGGCTACAGAACGGCGACAATTTGTCCCGCTGCGTCAGCGTCATAACAGCTACTTACCCTGGTGACAACTGGCTACAGAACGGCGACGATGTGTCCCGCTGCGGCAGCGTCATACAGCTACTTTCCCTGGTGGCAACTGGCTACAGAACGGCGACAATTTGTCCCGCTGCATCAGCGTCTAGTAGCTACTGAGTGTCGCCGATGGTGCTACACACACGTGTTGCCAGTGGCGACCGCGTGGGTCCGGTTAAAAACCGGCTTCAATTTGCACAACTCGGCTCAACCAGCGTTGCAATTATGTCCAAACGCGGCACTTGCAACTTTTTTTTTTTTCTTGCTGGGATAGTCGGACCACGGACAGCGCTCGTGGCCGGCTTTTTACCACTCAGTGTAGGAACCGCACCGCTATTTTCCCCACCGGGAGCGGTCGTCCCATTCATCCTCTCAACACTACTGGTTTTCAACTTAACCGCCACTGTCGGCCACTCACCTAACGCCCGCCATCGGATCGGCACGGACCTGCCTTGCGGGACGGTGACAACTCCACTGGCTCACTCCACAAATCACCATCTGCATGAACAAAATGGTATTTCAACACGAACAACATCCCGGGGAAGAACGGGAGGCAACGACGCCTCCGTAACCACGAATCACAAAAGCTTCATTCTCGGCCGCCATCTTGCCCTCGGCAACGACCGGCCGACCAAAAAACACCGCCGGCATGGCCGTATCCGTTAAGCCTACCGTCTACCGACCGTTGCCGTGCTTCGATCCTGTTCCCACCGTGCTGCTTTCCAATAAGCCGCTCGTCGGATCCACTTCTTGACATCGAAGTCCGTTGTTGTAGTCCATAATACGCGTTGGTTAATTCGCGAAGCACGCAGTAAAAACTCGCGCAACCATCCACGATGGAGTGCTCGAAAAGTGATGCGGTTGGACTGGTGGGGGCGCTGACGTCGGTAAGGACGTGCAGCGCCGCCTGGCGGCAGTGGAGAAAAGCTTAGGGAGAACATAATAAATGGGGTTTTTAGTTCATAAGCGAGCAGTAAATAGCGTAAAAAGGTGGTTTTAGCAATATTACTGAACGTAAGTATTTGCAGGAAGTAAGAAACCCCCATTGCATACAACGGAAGTGTAATTCCGACTGAAATAGGTACTTTGGCACGCCTATTTTGGATTCATTTAATTTAATATCCTCTTTTAAATACCTTAATTGACGTTTTTTGTTGGCTGTGTCGTCAAAATTGACGTGAAATTGCTTTTGTTTGCTAAAACTAGACCTTGGTTCAAGCTGTCGTAACGCAACAAACAGCCGCCATCTTGGTCGCGTTGGAAAGCTGGAATTCCCCGATTGACACGTGTATAGCACGTGATCACTATCGCGACGGGGGCCAGTCGCAAGTGACGTCACGCGAAGCGAGTCAAGGTCACAGCCATGGATGCTAGCACGTCCGCGTCTATTTACGGACAGCCGGCAGAGAGTGGGAGCGCGATGGTGGGGATTAGCGGCCGTAAACTATCACCTATAGCGAATATAAATTAGGAATAAAACAACTTTAAACTACTTCTACGGTATTAAAAACTTTAAAAAAAAGGATTTCGGAAGTCGTAAACAACGCTGTAATGGAAGAATAACCAGAGGACCTTCGTTTCAAGGTATCCCATGTACTGCAACGGACGATGAATATTTTCGTAAGCGCATTTATGTAGTCGAACTTCAACTTTTTTTTTTTAGTTATGAAAACCTAATACGATTATCCCAAGTATATTTTTGTGCACTATATACACTGTAATTATTACATCTGCAATTTTTTATACAAGTAGATCGCTTAGTTATTTTACGTCGATTTATTTTACCGAGACATGTTTACGGCGACATGTTTTGGTTGTGTTGCATCCGGTATCCGGCTCAATATAATGGCCGGATCCGGAACTTGCCGGATACCGCATTATCCGGCGCCGGATCCGGATATATCCGGACTCGGTCGATCCCTAGCCATGTCTCAACCCACCTCGTTACATCTAAGTAAGGAGTTGAAGCACTTCAACAACCTACGTGTACCCACCTAAAACCCATTTTCTACTTCACTCTAAGGACTGCTTTCCTCTGATTAGTTGGAACGAGTGCGCGTAAACATCACGAAGCTAGGACAGAATATGTCACTTCGTTAAAAAGTAGTCGAAAGCCCAGTGGGAATAAAGAGGGTTTTGGTTGATGGGGGGATTAGAAAACTCGACGCTACATCGACATAGCAGAAACTACCGTGTACCCGTTGTCGTTCTAAGTCACTCCAACTTGAGTAACCACCTCTCTCCTAACGCGACTTGAGTTCAAGTTGACATAAGGTAAAGCGACGTTAAGATAAAGTGACACAAGAAACTTCCTGTGTACCCTCGGTCTAAGACCCTAAAAAACCTTTTACGACTATGAAATCCTGTTTGCTTTGATACTTACATCGAAATAAAGAAAAACAACTGTGTCTTTTAAATCACCTGATTCAACATGACACAGTGGGAGCTCGTGCTAAGGAGGGCTGTGATGTCATCTTCTTAAAGGTAGCTGAGGTTCGGTCTTACCCTACTTGCTGTAATGCGTGAACCCCCAGATGTCGCAGTTTTGTTTCTGGCACCTTCGCAGTCATGCAGACAGGAGTGGCATGCAGTTAGAAATTTGAAGTCACACTGCACGATTCAGTCGGGATTTTCCCCCAGCGATTGCTAGCGTCGTCTGCTTAAAGCAGATGTTTTAAAAATTTGTGCAGCTTCAGCATTAACACCTACTAATGACGGACTTGTCCTAAAATTAATTCCAGTATCCAACTTAACATTTAAAAAATGGAAAGTCTGAGAGTTTAGACAAATTCACACACAAATCGCGAAAGAGACTTAAAATATAAAACCACGCACACCCACACACTAACACCATTCCAAACATAAATTGCATTTACCTTCTGATATTACCAGTGAGTAAAAACAGCACTTGTTCCCTGGAATTGGAGTTCAAATTATATTTCGTTTCGTTCGTGCGAACTCTAATCTGTCTTTTATTCGTGAAATTTCATAGCTGTGAGTTCCATTGGGGTATGCGCTTTAAACGGCGACGCTACTTTTTGTTCAGTAAAACTGACTTTACACGTTAGCGTCTTAAAAATTTCTTCGAAATCTTACATATTCTAAAATGATATTTACTTTGAAAGTTCGTCTGGATAAAAGTCACCATAGCACAACACACAATTTTTAAAACAAAAATACACCCTGTATCCTGCAAATTTTCAACAGACCGCAGCTGAACGTTTTTAACTTTTTCAGGCATGCACAAAATAGCAAGAACCTTGTTTTACATTATTGCTGCACATGACGTTTTAACCGACATTTGAATCGGCATGGTCACCCAATCAAATATTGGTTAAAACATTGTGTGCTGCAATAATGTAAAACAAGGTTCCTGCTCTTTTGTGTGTACCTGAAGCAGACAGACGCTCAGTTGCGGTTTGTCGAAAATTCGCAGGATACTGGGTGTATCTTGTTTTGAAATTGTGTGTTTGTTTTTGGCGACTTTTATCAAATCTGACATAAGTTGGATACCGTAGTAATCATGTATATTGTGTAGATACTTTTAAAAGTAGATTTTTTCATGGTTCCTTTTTGGCTCATAATTCTAAGTTACTTCACAATCGGAACTGAACTCCAAAATAAATCCAACGCTTTTGTTTTTTCTTCTGCTGCTATGGCGCTGGTCATGATTTAGCATGGCGATGCATTACCATTTCCATATCCCTCTGCTCTGAAAAAGTGGAAAAGTTCAGCAGCAGCGGTCCTAAGCACATACCAAGTTTCATCCTGATCTAAAACTGTATGCTGTTTGAACGAATCACCTGAGTTGACAGATAGACGAGATTTAAAGTCTAGTATGGCCTTATCCTACTGTGGGATGGATATTTCTGGTCGCAAGCTTTTTTTAATGTTAACGAGTTTGCACATTGGCCATCGTTTTTCGCATTGCTAAGCATTACCCAGAAGAACTCATGCTTATGCTTTTTCCAATTGTCTTAAAACACTGTCAAGTGCATTTGAAAAAATCTACCTATGGATTTTATTCTGGTTTTTTTTTACCCAGGCAGTTCGGTTTTACGGGCAAACACGGGCCGTTTAAGGCCTTGGTTAAAACATCATCCCCCTCATCGTCATACTTTTAGCGACTTTCTAAGGAAGTGCATTGACAAAGACACGCAAAATATTGAGTGAGAGAGATGCCATAAACCATACTGGTTCTTATAGTTTTGCCATCATTACCATCACAAATTTATGCTAAAAAGGTGCATGCCTACAAACTACACAAAACACTGCACAAAATATTTACCTTTCGTAAAACTAATTCTCCGTTCATGTGCATTGCTAGACTAGTGAAGTGAAGCAGCATCTCATCCGACGGAAGGTTTTGTTGGATGATGTCGTCACCGTAAATGGAAATGATAGCAACACAAAGGAAGAGATGGAAATAGTCTGTTTGGTAATTGGCCCAACAGGCCTCCCACATCCGCAGTGCATCCACTTCAGGAAACTCTCTCTACGAAATTTAAAGGGAAAAACTTACAATCAATTTTTATTACAAGTAAAACTTGCACAAATTTAAATAATAATCTGCTAATACGTGATTTGATTTGTAAATCAGTGTGCACATAGCAAAAATTGCCACCAGAGAAGATAGTGGTGTCTTACCCCGTCACGACCACTACGAACGCTTCACACAAGAATGAAAATAACTACAGTCGAAGCTCTTCATAACCAAAATGTAGGGGAATTATTATTTTCTCTCATTATATAGAAATATCATTAGCACAATATAACAGAAATAGGGAAAAAGCATGTCACATTTCCTTAAGACGAATATTAAAAAATAAACCTTGTTTTAAGGCAGTCATTTATTACCGCCTTCATTGAGTGTAAAAATCTTTAGTGTTCAGCTTAGCAACCCACAGACCAGGTGTACAGTATCTACTGCACTACAGTATATTAAAATACTGTCGGATGTTTACGAATAGTCGGCTGAGGGTGCCAGAACTACAATGGTATCGGTTTGCTTAGGCAAAAGTGTGTGAGCTGTGCTTCTTTCCCTTCCCCCACTTACTTAATGGACTTCCAATACTGTATGCTGTTGGACACAAGGATTAGGAAAAATGATTCACAATAGAAGGGAAGGGGTTTAAGGGAAGTACACTACACAATTTGGGCCACAAACTGCTGATTCATCTTTCCAGAATTCTTTATAAAGCGGCAAATGGCATAGGCGGATTTACCTTGTTAATAATGAAAAGTGTGTACTACAGTTACTCATTAATCATTATGTAGGCAAACTGTAACATAAAAACAAGTAGGGCCAATCAAAATAATATAAAATTTTCGTTATAGCATGCATTGCGTTACGAAGGGTCTCGTTATAAAGAGCTTCAACTTTAAGTTCATCAAGCAGAGGTGAGCTTTTTGGTGGTTCCTTGGTAACCCGACTACAATAAGCACAGCACAACCGAGTGGATAGCATCCTGTCCTCCAAGCTAACAGAACACAAGATTAAATTGCAACTACGGCCTATTTACAAATAATAATAATAATAATAATATAGATATGATGGACGAGGCATCCAACCACCCAAATTCCCAGGCGGCAGATGTTAACTGGAAGAAGTACCACCATTATGACAGTTGTTTTTTGCCACATGAGGGAGGAAACCGGAGTACCCAGAGGAAACCCTCGTGCAACAGGTGGGAAGCAACCGGAAAAAACCCGTACATATACACTTCGCCTCGTCGCCAGGATCGAACCTGGGTCTGTACGAAGCCAGAGATGTATCTGGGACCAGGACGCCTATCGAATCTGACGCCCCAGTGCTCGCAGCTACCTGTGCACCCATAAGAATGGGACTTTAAAACGATTGTTAATAGTGGTTTTCAAGGATTTAAGTTCGCATGCACGCCTTCGTGTTACACATAAAAATAAAACCATTTTGACGTTAACTTTGAATTGCCATTCCTCACTATACATGAACGACCGTGACAACAATGAAAATTCTAAGGATGAAAAGCGAGCTTTGTGAGGATTCCATCCAGTGGCACACCCACCCGGGGGGGGGGGCAAAAGACACTCATATGATGATTAAAACTTTAACTGCAACCACCCTCTACGTTTTAGGTGCTTTCCGAAGGCTTTCATTTTCTTTACTTGTTGCACACATTTAAGTCAGGCAACATTGGTTTTATACTATTACTACAGTGCCCTGGCCTCCAAGCTAAGACGCTTGTGATTGAACAACGTCTCCTACCATGTACATATCAGACTATAACAAAAAACTTCCACAGCAATCCTACTGAATTTCAAAGGGTTAAAAGTTTGAAAACAAGTTAGATTAAACCCGGTCGTACAATATACTTGAGGATTAACTTGTTTTCTTCCAATTTTGTCGTTCATACTCTGAAATGACAATTCTGTGCACGCCAACTAACATTCTGTAACCTGGATGCATCAGTACCATTTTATTCCTATTTGATCTGTCCAATACCATATTTCATTATGGAATTCAGTTCCGAATCACAAGCAGTCAATCTCCATAAAACATACCTTGAAGCATAGTAGTATCCACCGATGAGTAAATAGCAATTCCAAACCATCTTCTTTTTCTTTTAAATGGTTATAAAACCGCGGCACCGTTAGGTGGATTAACTCTCGCAAATAACTCTGTGATAAAAAATACGAACA
>JAHWFP010093262.1:130429-162743 GCA_023313725.1 Lithobius niger | reverse complement strand
GGACTTGAGATGATGTATTGCCTACTTCTGCTAAAACAACATTTCTGTATTTCTGCGGAAGATACAGCTACCAACCTGTATCCCGTAGCCTTTGGAATCAAGATATAATAAATTAATCATCTGTGTCAATCCGAGCAAAAATTTAGTTTTTACTCCCTCGCAGTATTTATTTTTTTTACAAATAGTACATAAATTGGAACAGTCTATTCTGCCTTCTGTCCTGGTGGTGAAAGACCTGGGTGTGTGGTTTTCCCAAACCTTCGCTACACTGTCATAAAATCTGTGGTCAAGCTTACTGTCATGCAGCTATAGTTAATAAGTGTTTTCCATCGGGGATTTGGCGTACTAAAGTGTGGGGCTTCAAAGTTTTTATGAGGCCTCTCTTAGAGTACGCGACCCCTGTTTGGTCACCGCATTTGGTGCGAGATATTGACCTACTTAAAGCAGTCCAGCGAAGATTTACCAAGCGACTGCCTGGCTTCCGTGATTAAACTACTTGGAACGGCTTTCAAAGACAGGATTAGAATTGCTCGTGCTACGTCGGACAAATTTGATCTAATCTTGACTTTTAAGGTTCTACATGGTCTTTGCGATGTGAGCACTCCTTTCTTCGATTTGGCTCTTAACGTATTTGGTACTCGTGGCCACAAATGGAAGCTTGCTAGACAGGCCTGTATTCATAATACTCGTTTCAATTTCTTCTTGGTTCGTGTGGTCCACATTAGGAATGTCCCGAGTGAAGGTACCGTTAACCAGTCCACAGTGCAGGAGTTTCACTGCTCGCTTGCAACAGAGAATCTTCTGCCCTATTTAAAATGTCCGTTTTAGGATGCGGTATCAGAGGTTCACAGCCCTTCCATAGTCCTACCACCGTAATGTGGTAAAACTGTATTATTATTATTATAAGCAATTATTGTGTTCAAGCAATACAAATATTATATTATACATTATTATATTGTTCAAAAATTCCGTGAAGAGCCAATTGTTCGCTTTCAATGGTATAAGGCAGAGGACCCCAACCTTTTCGAAGTGAGAGCCTTTATAGCACAATTGCTTACATTTACTGATTTTTCCTTGGCTATTCCAAGTGGGATCCTGTGGTGCAACTTCCTCACTCCCTGCCTAGGTTGTGTTGCATTTTGGTACATTAATACACAAGTACTTTTCCACCCGACCCTCTAAAATTACTGTGAGAAGTTGTTGTTCATTTAACCCCATTTAGGGACCGTTCATTAATTATCAATGGCGGTGGGCTGGCGGATTGTCATCAATATATAAAAAATGCATGACCCCGCCGCTCGTGTTGGTGGTGGCCACCCCCCCCCCCAAAAAAAAAATGAATTAAAATTTTAATTTTCGTGACGTGAGTGTGTGAAAGTTACTAGTCCTCTTTAATGTGTTATGGGACGTGTTGAGCTAAAGAAATTTATTACATTTGCATCTTTCTATAACTTCCGGTGCACTTCCTCTCTCGCAGTTTTTTTATGATCCCTCCTGATAGCACTTTCAAAAAAAACAATTTTAGCTCCCCCCTTCCTTCCCTCTTCGTCTAAAAATTTTCGCCGGCCCATCCCCGTTCACAAATAATGAATGGTTCTTTAGGCACAGCTATTCGGAACAGTGGGCTTGTTTCTTATTTGCCACTTTATCGATGTTGGGAGCTAAAAGTTGAAACTCCAATACGAGAAGCAACGCATGTAAATGCTCATCAGTAATTCCTGACCTAAAAGCATTTTACTAGTTTCGTAAAAGTAACCTTCATTTCGCTTAGTAAAAGGAATAAAGAACCTTCAAAAGGATAAACAACATAATATTAACATGAAATGGAAGAAAAAAGTGATTCACGGGTTGCATCTGGCCCCCGAGTCGTAGGTTGGGGACCCCTGCTTGAAGAAACAAAAAACAGAAAAGTGCTGCTTGTACATTTACCACATACTAAGTAAATTTAGTTTGTACAAGGGTGAAAACACTTTGGAGCACTTTTTAACTGTAGATGCCCTTTTTTCCTGCCCTCCCTCTTCCCCTCCCACCACACGCACACGGCAGTACTGAGATTTTCATCGCTCGTTTCCGTTTACATGACTGGGCGAAAGTAGCAAAGTAACCCCCCAAAAAATTAGTAGATATCAAAGAAAGTGTTATTATACCTTCTTCGTTTCCAAATGTGCCCCTCCCACTTTCGTTGTACCCTATCAGCTTATATTGGCATCTGCAGGAGAATAAAAGTTAAGGTTTGTAGGAACGAAGAATGAAGGACATCATTAAGCCTCTGATGCAGCACATTACAGGGACACATATCCACTCGAAAAGTTATAAAGTATTTTTTAAATGCTGCGTTTTTCTTGTCAGGATAGCTGCGTCTGCATATCGTCTGCAATACTTTTATATTGGTTCGACTCTCCGCACCGATCAAGTTTATAATTCAGTATACTGGCTGCGATTGACACTACCACCTGACCTGTCAAACGGTAAAGTATATTGAATTGTGTCCACGGCAGAGCCTCCTGATGTCTTGCAGAGTCCCGCTGGCATTTTATGCTTGGCAACATGTTCTTGGAGTGGGGAGGGGAAATCTGGGTTGAGGCACTGTATCTGCACTACATTGTAGTCTACCACGGGAGCATTCGCCTGGATAGCTTCATGTGGGGAGACACGGTCCGACGCCAGACCGTGGCCCAGACTATAATAAGAGTGGCTCACATTGCCTGGATCAGCTTTGTAACGGTGCTCCTTTTAGCTAAGTGGGGACCTCTGCGTGATGATAGTCTACTCATTTGTTAATTACGTTTTCATAATAATCCTAGCAAAGAACTGCAAGTTTACCTTTAGTCGGTGAATTCATTGCAGAAACTGCCTCCTGCAGTCGATGAGTACTTGGCTACTTTTGATGACGTCACGCCGAGGCATAGGAAAATTCTCCGCGTGTTTTAAGACCTACTTTGATGAGGTGGGGCTTCAGCACTGAGTTGTTTGACGAGTTTATGAAAATGCTCAAAGTTGTCACTAGCACTCTTTAGAGAAAACCGCAGCCACTTTCTACCGAGTGTTTGCATCAATGCTGATCGTATCGTTTTGCCTCTTGGACAATACTCGCAATAGTGCAGAAGCTTACGCCAGTATATGCTGCAGTAAGCTTCACTGCATTTGTCATACTTGTTAAGGGAACATCTATGAAACAATCGAGCTAAGCTGAAGAAAAGAAAATTATTGGTTATATCGTTCACACCACTGCATTTTTGTCACCACGAGAAAATTTTTATATTCAAATAAAATGCTTGTCCGCCCTGAATACGTGATAATATACGTTTAGCCGAGGAGGAATTAATGACGTATGCACGTCGTTAATCAACTTTCCTGTGTTGTCCAATAGTCAGTAAAAAAGAAAAGTATACAAAGATACATCCATAGTCGCCCATAGCTCCGGGGATTTACGTGAAGAACAGGGTGCAACCATCTATAAAAAAAACATGTGTCACCGCGTGGTCAGGAATCGAACCAGTGTCTTCTAATTACTGTCGACTAAGTTAACGTGGTAATTTAATGTTTAAAGCTCTCGACGTATGAGACCTGGGTTCGATTCCTGACCAGATCATTACAAGTGTTTTTTTTGCCTAACTGGCAGTCTTTACAGCAGTTCACCAGATGCTATTACAGGTGTTGGTGTATTTGTCTTCTCAATGTAGTTTCATTTATCTTAAAGAACGATGTCAAAACATTTGGAGGCAGCATTAAAATTTTAACATGGACAAACACTACAGTAACGTTATGGAATTAGAAACCTGACAGAAGAGTTAAAGTTCATGTCTGTTGGGACCTCAGTTAAGACCTTAAATATCACTAATGACATCATCGTTTTAGTTTACAAATTAATAACGGCTCATGTTTGACCATGTTAAATCCATGTGATCCAGGTTAAAATATTTTGATGCTCAATATCTACACCTTTTATTTTAACTTTTTAAACCATATTTGATTATACTGCCTATTGGGCTGTTAAATTTGATGGATTCTTGGTAAGCGTAGTATTTTGAAAGAATAGTACGCTGTTCGAAGTATGAATGCAAACTTATTATACAGAACTTGTTGAAATATAATTTTTTACTGCTAGAGGAACTGTACTCGTTAAAGTTGTCCCTCGACAGTTGCAACGAAATGGATTTTCCAGGTATAGTTTCCTTGGACGGCCCACGGACTAAGTCCTATGAAGGCAGGTAAAGGGAAGCACTCTTGTCAGTTCGTGATGGTTTCTCGTAGTGTTGGACAGTGTGTGTGTAATCACTGCGGATAACGGCGACATCGAGCGCTTTGTCTTTTTTTTTCTGGTTTTGGGGTGAAGAGTTTCAAGGCTGGCTCGTAGAAGAATGGCGAAGACGTCATCTTGAAGTGGTTTCAAAATGAAGCAATAGCGAAATGTTGGAGAATGAGAACATCATGGATGACGGTTTTGGCAAGGATGGTTGCTAACTTATAGCCCACTGGGGCATTCTAAGTGCTTGGGTTTGCTTCGTTAAGATCCTGTAACCCCCAATTTCAATAAGACAACTACATTTTTTTGTAAATTACTTATACAAGTTTTGTTATTAATATATATTGTCTTCCAAATACAAAAATAACACTAAAAAATTACATTGCATCACCATAGTAATTTATTCTCCTACTCGTATAATTGGATCATAAAAACATTCTAATAATTCATGTAATTTAAAAATAGGTTTTATAAATTGCCCGACAAAATTCACAAAATTTGTTGCAGACAACTTCTTTGCAAGGAAAAGTTGAGGGCTGTATACTGAATTTCTTAAGAAAATGCTGAAAATTTGGCACTAGTATTATTTATATATTTATTATTATGTATTATATATACATATATTATCTATATATGGATTGCTTTTTTTTTTTTTTGTTAAAATAGCTTTCAAACTGTGCAAACTATGGTCTTGGTTTTAGCAATTAGGACCACTGAACAGCTCTTGAAAAAAAAACTGTTAGAATAATATACTAAACCATCAAAAGCTTCAAAATTTGGCCAGATTATCACTAAAACCACAGCCTAAACAAACGGAATTTAGGGCTATAATTATGTTGCCCAACTTAAAAGGCAATTACATCCATTTGACATGCATTTTTAACTTTTGGATCACTTACACAATAACTAAACACAAGAATTGCGGTAAGAATACGTTACTACGTCCGATATAACAATTTAATTACTGCATCACCAAAACACGACACGGAGATCGCCATTGTTTTGCTGGAACGCTTAGAAATTAATGCCGACAGATGTCAATTTTCGATTTCGACTTCAGCCGATTGAGATAGCTTTATTGACTGAGGAGCTCAAGCGTCTATTGACTGAGGAGCTCAAGCGTCTATTGACTGAGGAGCTCAAGCGTCTATTGACTGAGGAGCTCAAGCGTCTGAAGGCAGTGTAGTGGCCAGCTAAGGTCGTCAGACGCTTGAGCTCTTCACAGTCAATACAGCTCTCTCAATCGGCTGCGAGTCGAAATCAAAGAGATCCGCCTGTCGGCATTAATTTCTGCGCGTTCCAGCAAAACAATGGCGACCTCCGTGTCGTGTTTTGGTGATGCAGTAATTAAATTGTTATATCGGACGTACGTAACGTATTCTTACCGCAATTCTTGTGTTTAGTTATTGTGTAAGTGAACCAAAAGTCAAACATGCATGTCAAAATGGATGTAATTGCCCTTTAAGAAAAGCAGAACTTTTCCATGCCTCTAGCATTTTTTTCTAGTGTAACAAGAATCCTTCCGGAAGAGGGTCTTGGTCTTCAAGAGTGAATTGGCAGCTTCCAGTGTAATAAGCTTTCCCTTTGACCTCGACAACAACTGCTCCCTTTGGATGTCCTTCTATTTCTTGGACGGCCTGTCCCACCATTTCTGTCCCAATTCTGCTGTGAAACTTACGGCGCTGATTCAAAGCAATTTGACCTTTTGCAAACTGGAGAGCAATTCGAGCAGTGACTCCAGATCCGGTTGGAGAACGGTCCACCTTTAACACAAAAATTCCCTTGAAGAAAAATTCATCTTATAAAAGCCACCAATAAATAGAGCAGTGTGAAATTAAAGCAATACAAAACGTTCTGCAGCAAATGCGATCTAAGATGATACCCTGCTGTAAAATCAAGAATATCTGTTAACAGATGAAGCATTGAAAACTCGTCTTGTGTAAAGCTTAATTAGATAAGGCTGATTAAAATTAGACACACTGTATAGCCTTTCAGGAGCACGTTTCTTCAACTAATTTTTAACCAGGAATTAATGAGCCAAAGGAAATGCCACATTCTAAATGTGACGATTAGGAGATTTTACGTTAGAACATTTTGAAACAAATGCTCATACACAAAACGTGAAGTAAATTAATGTTATTCTTCACCGTCAGCTAAAGTCTCGTTGTTTTACCTGTCTGTCGGCAAATATGCAAATATTGGTAGTTGGTTCATCAGTATATTCGTCTTTTCCATCGGTCAAAATCGTGCCATATAGAAAACCCAAGTCTTGACTGTCCGAGTGGGACAACGTTATTTGTTTACTAACAGCAGCTGAAAAAAGCAGCAGAACAATTAGTAAATTGAATCGTTAGTCAAGGCAAAGACAAGAGGCACACCTACAGTAAACGCTTGACATCAAGACGAGACTTAATCTCCGCCTCACCTCGAAGAAGTCGAGTCTGCCAAATTTTAAGTCGTAGCTAGGTCAAGATTTAATGCATTACCGACAAGAATTTTCAAAGAAAAGCTTTGCAACTGCTCGACTTTTTAAAATTAGTAATGCTCTGTGTTTGTAATATTGAGTAAAAGGAGTGAGTTCTTTAAAGGTGGAGCCTTTCAATTTTCACAACTCCAGCATGCATAATTTGTCTAGTCTAGGTACTAACATTGCTATGTTCTCATGAGCTCTAGCACGGTTAGTGTTGAGTTGATTGAAAAATATGCGTCAATGGGCATTTAATTACATTTTATCACCTATGTCTTTAATATTAAAAGTGTTACTTTTCGTCTGATTTTTACTATTCGCCTTTCTACAATTCCGTCTCAACATGCAATTGAAAGCTTCATGGAATGCCGTAACGCCATTGTTAGCGGTGGTGATGTTTGGACTCGTTCAGATGCTACACGAAAACCGGAATTCCCTGTGACTGCTAACTTGCAGAAGTCCAAAATATTCGTGATTCTGGCTTTATACCTCAATATGTTGATGTATTGAGATATAAAGCCAGGAAGCCCAATATTTTGAACATCTTTAAGCTACATTCAAAGTTTCAGATTAGTAGATACCTTAGTTTACAAAATGCAAAGTGTTTCGTAGAGAACGTTTCAGTTCCAACAATTATTTTTGGCCCAAGGGCAAATATTTGGGATTGGGATTTTGACTTGGAGATATTTTGGAGGTTTGATTTGGAACATATTGATAGCTTTGATTAGCTTCTGCTAGCTTCTGCTGAGCTTTGCTCACAATATTATTATGGTGTCTAACCGATGAGCTGAAGTAATCACTTGCACAGATAAAATGAAACCATACTTAGCGAGGACGCTCCAATATCGTCGTCTCTCCTTTTTCTGCCTTCGTAGCTTTGTGTAATTCCCCTAAAAGAGACCAAATAACTGCAGAACCCTATCCCCCTCCCCATTTAAGTCTAAGATGATCGAGGGTGTTCAAGTCAAAATGAGGCAAACTGCTTTAAATTTCGCATCGTGAATACTACCCAGAGTAGAAGATTCATCGGTCTATAGATGAAACGACCAGATTACAAAATGGGAGGAATAAAAGTAAAAGGAAAAAAACGTGTAAAAATAATTTTATGTTAGCAAACTACAAATACAAACAGTCATCAATGTGGCTGTGATTTAGTTGGTATGTATCAGAATGTTTGTTTTTGTATAATATTTTCTCTCGATTTCATCACGAGAAAATAGAATAGTCAGGGTGCTCCACAGGGTTGGAAAAACTATTTTCAGTTTCAGGTTTGTTTAGTTTTTTTTTTCTCCAGAAATTTGTTTTAAAACTCTACCATGAATTTATCAACAACCACTGAACAAAAAAAGTTTCAGTTACGTTAAATAAATCATAGCTTATTTCAGAAGTGTGTGAGCAAATCAGTTAATTTGCTAATTAATTTCCGATTCAGGTTTTGAATATTGGCTTACAAGATCTGTAGGTTTAAGATGGTTCTCTGCTGCTGGCAATGTTGTTTAATTAAGGGAGAGATTGAATCTTTTAATCTGAAGGGGGTTAGTTTAATCCACCCAAAACCAAAACTGGTAAGAGAAGCCGCCAAGTTTACAAAAAGGGTCGGTCTTTCAAGGTAGTGATATCAATCCACCAGGGAAAGGCCGCCAAGGTTAATCCTATTAGCCAAGTTAATCACACCTCCTAATAGTTCGAAGGTTAAATGAAAACTAGAAGATTGATCTTACCGTCAAGTTTTTGTTTTAACGTCCAAAGTATTATTCGGTGCGATTAACTTGGCCAATAGGATTAACCCTGAAGGCCTTTTCCTAGTTGAATGATATCACTACTTTGAAAGGCCGACCCTTTTTGTAAACTTGGCGGCTTCTCTTACCAGTTTTGGGTGGATATCACGACTGTCATAGGCCTGTGAATGTACAAAAAATCCCACGGTGTAATTGTCACCCCTACCTTTTTTGTCTGGAGGTATTTTATTGTATGAATGTTCTCATTCATAATTTTCACATTTGCTACTGTCATTCCAAATAAATTAATAACAAGCGTAACAGTATGGTAATTGCAAGGACCTAATCAATTCCTATGGAATAAAAGATACCCTGTGTCTTATTGAACCAGTAATGAGAAATTTATTCGGGTCGTGGGGCAGATAATTCATTTTGAATTCGCGTACCGCAAAAAAAAAGATTTGGTGGGGGGTGGGGGAACGACCAAACCTTTGCAATAAAAGATCCGTCTCTTGGTGAACCACCTAGTTGCAACAACAATGAATTCTGACAATTAGGTACTGAAAGGATAAGCGTGTAACACTTAAGCATGTTATAATCTACTGTTGGATGACAATACAAATAATGGTTACAACAATAATTTTGCACTTACGAGCCACTTCAGGACCACGTGCTTCTAGCTACAACCCCTATTTTAGAAAAAGGCACTAACCCATATAACGCTTTACCTGTCTGCCGAAATATAGATCTGGCAACTTTTCCCTAATCAGCTGTAGACATGTAGTTATACCCTATGAGAATTAACATGGGAGCCTCCGGACTAGTTACTAGTCACCAGTAACACAAGTCAACGTTATTGAGGACACTTTCTCTCCATGAAGGACACGTTCCCACATTTTCCTGTTTTTCTTTGTTACTGGACCCAAGACACTTGACTCAAACGATTTGCAAAGATTGCTACCACGTGGGGAATTTACACCAGTATGCTTAAATCACGTAAAGGTTGGTTTCAGTTAAAAGACAGTCCGCTAGTGAGCCGCCATCTGACAACAATTACGCTCCAACAATTATGCTCCAACAACAATAAAACGCCTACTTGGCGGTGACACACTAGCGTGTGTCTAGATGCACATTTGTGATTCAAATCAATCTTGGTGCTCCATAGTTCTAATCAACCTGCAGGTTTCAATATTCCAACATTTCGGTAGGATGCGAGTTAGACATGGGATCAAGTGATAGCACCGAGAGATTCTAGTCTCACCAAAACACCCACCTATTCCCACGCATAAACTAAAAAAGAATACAGCTGCAGCAATACATACCGACACATCAGTTTCATCAGTATTCCTAAAATATTGCTGTTAGTAGTTTGCATTACACTTATTTGTCATTTTTGAACAAAAGCGAATCTTCATAACAGAGCAGCATCAATAAGGCAAAACCCTACCCGTTGCCTGGCAACTAAGCTGTGGCATACGCTACCACATTGTTAAGCTGGAGCTTCTCACACCTTACCTCGGCTGGTCATGGGACAACAATCTCCACATTCACATTTGTTAAATCTAGAATAATTAGTTGTAGAGTAGGTGTGTTAATAATTTCCTTCATATACATGATACAACTAACTTGTAGTGACTCATCCTGCCTCAGCTCCTGTTAACGTCAATATTGGACGAACTGATGCTGGGACTGTTGACCCAGCATCTTGATTCCCTTGAGCTGAGCCTGGATGACGATCTTAAGTGTGCCCTGCCTCTATTATTGAAATTCAATTCACTGTATTGTTGTGCATGCCGAGTTCAAACCAATTGTTAAGCATGCGCTCAGCCTTGCCAACATATTGTTAATTTTAAGTAATCAAATATTATTATTCATTCCAAAACCAGCATTCCACCCTAAACTTCCCGTGAGTAATCTTTGGCCTTACTATTAGAAATTTATTCCTTTTCCTCCCCCAATTTCCCCAGTCCGCCACATTTAACCTTTCACATCCCTGCAAATCATTGTATTTTAACCATCACATTGTCATTAATTAAGAACTGTTTGGCTTAAGTCGTGGCAGGCGAGGCTATGTATAACATCCAGCAGTAATGAACCATCAAATATTCAACCCAGCCAAATCTCTTCTTTATTATTGATTTACACACACTGAACCATCTCCCACACACTCTAGTTTCATCACGTTAGGGCCGCCCACTCCCCCTGAACCTCTACAAACTGTTATTACTCGGCTCATCTTGTGTTGTTTTTTGTAGCATGCACACATAAATAAAGCCACTAAGACACAGGCCAACCAACAAATGCTAAATGTCCAATGCTACGAACATTTATTAAAGCTGTAAATCGGGAAAAAATTCCACTTACTGGAAATTGCAGTAGATGCTAACAATATAAGAAAATCGCGCATTTTTAGGCTTGAGAAATCCGTTAACAGCATTGGGTTGACTGAGGACGTCATTGGCGTTAACCTCCAGGAAGATGTCCACTTGCGATTTAGTAGCTTAGACCACTTTAACTGTCAGTACCTTCAGCGTTAAAACACTTAAATCGAAGAATGCTTTATTTGAATGCTTATCCATCTAGAACATTCACGGAACATCACTTTGTTACTAAAGAACACCTTTATTGGGAATAGTTCATGAATTTACAGTAAATCTCTTAACATTTGGAACGTTTGTTGAACAGTTGGCGTGTTCCGAATTTTTGGTCCCAGAACATTTTGCGCAGAACATATGGACTGGACACTTTAAAAACAAATCTGATGTTCTTTAAAAGATGCTCTGATGTTCTTTTAATTTCTACGTCGAAGAATAGGAAAATTTCTGCAATGAGGAAAAACCGCAATGAAAAAGATTCGGGCATGTAGCGCGAAATAGATTTTGCAACATTTACATAGGTTAGCGTGAATGTACCATAAGAGTTCCTCGCGATGGGACAAATAGGAAAATGAATACCTTTACAACATTTACACGAAGTAATGTTGCAAAACTGAGCCAGACAGGAAAGACAACCGGGAGAAATGTACCTGTAAATCGTAACAAAAATTGTTCTAAACAGGTGTACTCGACGTGTGCCAGTAGTGCCCTACCATATACAGTGTTTCGCCTTGTTCATGCTGCTCTATAGTCATCATGTTGCATAACCGCTGCATTATTATTATTAAGGAATCTACGAATCTTGCTATTGAAGCTTAGCGTTACTACCAAATTCGCATTCACCATAAAATCGACTATAAAATACGTACAATATATAGTATTTAGGTGACTGACCTGTGACTGCAGAACCAGCTTTAACTATTTCAGCCATCGGTGATTTGGACACATCCAAGCCAAGCAACTGGGCAGGCAAAATGGCATAAAAAGCGCCACCATAGCTGATATTCACTGATACATTAGAGCCAAAATCAGGTACGTCTACTTTGACATCTGCCAAAGAAAATATTAATCCGTGAGTGATAGCATTAAAGGACAGTGATTTTACGGAAAAAAAAACAGGTAACCGTTTGTCACAGTGGTATTGGGAAGACATAATTTTAAAAACGAAGAACACACACTACCACCAAGGAGAACACACTGTTCACATTAAATTTTCGATGATTCCTATCATCTTCTTCAGAATCTGCTACAGGGTAACGAAGAAAAAGAACATTTTGCCGGCCCCCAGCCAGGCCGGCTAAAAATGGTTTCTTTTGCTGAAAAGTACAAACCTGTCAATTTTAGCATTGTTGCCTCAACGTTGCTGTCATTGCCTTGAGATTTCAGTTCACGATGGCCACCTCAGCAACCCGCTCGCGCGTGCGCGATCCTCCCTATAAGAATGCGGCCACAATGGGTTTGGCATCTCATTGTCTCAAGTTACGTCAAAAGGTGACACCTGAGGGGAGGCAGGATGGGCCTTAAGGTATTGTACTTTTCAGCAAAAGAAACCATTTTTAGCCGGCCTGGTTGGGGGCCGGCAAAATGTTCTTTCTTTATGCTGCAAAGTACAATACCTGTCAATTTTAGCATTGACACACACCTCATCAAATTTGGTGGCGGGCAGCTTTTGACGCATACCCTGGGGTACTGAGGCTGGTGGCATGGTTTTGCATAGGTAGGGCTTGGCGGTGCGGAGGCTACTTACCAGACCTGGCAAAACCTTCCTCTTCTCTTGAAAAAAGTGGTAGGGTTTTTTTTTTTTTGGAAGAGGTTTTAAGGAAGATTCCCCTCATATATAGATTTTTTTTTTTTTTACGAGGTTGGAAGTTGGCTTAACACGTAAGGAGAAATGTAGGATTTTACCTGTGGCTGTGGAGTTTGGATCCTGTTGTGGTGATCTTGTGGGCGTCATGGGTACCAGGTTCGTGAAGGATGGGGCGGAAGCACGGAGGTCCAGAGTTGTAGAGGAGAATCCGGGATGGAAGAACAGTTTCAAGGTGATCACGGGTTTGTGGATGGTGAATATATTCAGTTCATATGGCAGGGGAACAGGATGTATGATGTTATTATTTTTCTGATTTTTACAACGTAAGAGTGATTGGGTTTTCTTTTGTTTTTTTTGATAGAAAATTTGGGAGCGGTCCTGGGAGGGGCGAAAGGAGGGTATGGTTAAGATTAAAAGAGACAGTGTAGGACTCAAGGCCGACGCGGGAGTCCGTGACTAAGAAGAGGCGTTGCGAATTCCAAAGTGACACCCCTTAGCCTTGTGGCGGCAGAGGTCACAGGGTACTTCAGAAGTTTTGTGGCTTGAAAGTTGGGTCATGAGGGGGTGCATGGGGGTGAATGAATCAGCATTGTCATATTGCCATAAAGAGAAGGAATGAACTTGGAGATCCGTGATGTTCGAAGTCAGTGAGTCCCATGTTTCGGTGATGTTTGCATGGAGAGAGAGGTCTGTCGTTTCAAAGCCAGAGTTCACAGAAGATGACGGGTTTTTAAGTGGGCCGTAAGCGGGGGTGGCAATCACAGGCCTAGACGAGAAGGATGATGTAGGGAGCCTCGGATCCGAAGGGCGGATGTCGAGCAGAGGGTGTCTGAGGCGATTGGGGCGTTTGTATGATGGTCGGGTGGATTTAGGGAGAGTCAGATTGGTGAGAACCCATGGCGCCAAGTGGAGGGGTTCGTAGCGGCCCAAGTGGGGTGGTGGGGAGACCGGGCGGGAGGCAAGTTGCGTTTCCAGGAGTTGATGGGCCGAGAGTCTGAGGTTTTCAGCTCTGAGGGTAGAAAATTGAGAGGTCAAGAAATCTACGTGATCCTGGGTGGCGTCGAGAAAAGGTTTGACTTTTTCATAGTTTGACACAAATTGTCGCTTGGCTCGTTCATTGAGGCGTAATTTGTGTTTTAGAGTCGTAAAGAGCTTCACATGGTTGATTCCGGGAGGAGCCGTCAGGTCACAACAAGGGGGTTGGGTATGAGGGGGGGGGGACAAAATGGTGTTAGGGTCTTGGGATCCCGTATCCGGTGGAATGGGGTCAGACAGATGCACAATATCGGAGGTCTTCGTAGGGGAGCAGGGTGTCATGGGGACAACGTTAACGATGAAGTCTGTGATACCTCAGGGTGGGCAGAGATTTTCCGCTAGAGGTGAAGAAGGAGTGTCGAAACTCGGTGAAAGGGTGATTGAGGGCGCATCCTGTTTCACGGACGATTCCTCTTGGGGAGAGAAGTTTCCATCTGATGTAGCAGTGGGCAGGGCGGCTGACGAATGGTCGACAGGTTCTCTAAGCCAGGCGATGGATGCAGGGGAATCAAAGGGTGACACACGTGTTGACTTCCTGGGTGTTTCAGGGATGGTTTGGAGCGTGTTCTTCTTAAGGACCGATGTCAGTAAAGGAGATGAATCCGGATGGGAGGTAGGCGACAGCATGGCAACACTTGAGGGGGTAGTGGAAGAGGATTGGTCTTCTTTAATCTTTTTTAGAAGGTAGGCCCTTTGGTTTCGTTGCTTCTTACGCAAAGCAGATGCTTGGTGCGTTGCGGCGATGAGGCGCCATTCAGCTAAGGGAATTGTCACGCAAGTTGGACAGGGGATGTTGTAAAAGTCACATTTTCGGTGAAACTGGCACACCGTCCGATGGGGATCACGGCGTGCCGGGTTGCGTAGACCCGGGCAGGTGCACGAACCAGGATCGTCGATAACTGGAAGTCTTCGTAGGAACGGGTCTTTACCAGAAAATCTTTGTGCTTGTTTGATTTTCACCATTTTGGACGAGCGACAGGTCCCAGAGATCGCTAAGCAAGAAGCGGTAGTGACGCGGTGAAAAAGGCGGGAAACCCCAGGAAGCGACAGTAGGTGGAGGGAGCCTCGGTTTGAGGTTGTGAACTTCCGGTCATGAGCGAGAGCAGTGCGTGCAAGAGAGAGTAGTGACAGAGACTGTCGGAACGAAGGCACGGAGATACGCCGAACCAAGTGGCGTGACGGGGGTCGATTGCCGGAACGAAAGCCCTAAGGGTGACGAACTGTAGGATAGTATGGCCTCAGGAGGAGTGGGTGTCGGTACGGTCGTAGTCCGGGACGTCAAGGTAATAGCCCGACGGGTAGGCCGCGTCGGAGGCGGTATCCAAAGTGGCGGGAAAGCGGGCGACAGGCGACATTAAAGCAAGAACGGTGCGTCATAGTAGATAGGGGATGCGTGAGTCGAGTTGAGACGGTACATGTGGGCAGACGAAGGGTCGTCGAGGTGAACGTAAGATAGACAGAGTGGTACTGGTCCTGTCACCGACGCCTCCGGCGCGGGAAGGGACATCGTGAGACGAAGGAGTGCAGAGAATGAACCTGGTCAGAACGAGGCCTGGGCGGAAAAAGCTTCAGGCTTACTCGAGAACACGGTAGGTCGCCAGAACGTCAACATTCGGTCCGAAGGCCATCAGGGACGAAAGCCGGAAAGGTAGTACCAAGGGGTAACGACAAGGCCTATGACGGCGATTTCAGTCCATGTGGGCGACACCATCGCGGTGACAGGTGATGTCGTATGGGGCAGACTGGATAAAGGGAAGGGCTGATGCCGTTCCAGTGTGGAGCGATCCCGGGAAACAACGGGAGGGAGCCACGACGTCTTCAATCCAAACCGACGACAAGAAGGTGGAGACAGGCGGTGTCGTAGGGAACAACCAGCCAGGACGGGGTGCAGGCAGTGTCGTAGGGGACAAACCAGTCAGGACTGGGCGTAGGTGCCGTTCAAGTGTGGGGCGGTCCCGGAAGACAACGGGAGGGGAGCCACGACGACTTCAAGCCAGGCCGACGACAGGAGGTGGAGACATGTAGTGTCATAAGGGACGAGTCCGCCAGGATGGGGTGGTGATGCCATTCAAGGGAGGAGTGATCCCGGGACACAACGGGAGGGAGACACGACGACATCAATCCAAACCGATGACAGGAGGTGGAAACAAGCAGTGTCATAGGAGACGTGCCAGCCGGGACGAGGCGCAGATACCGTTCAAGTGTGGGACGATCCCGGGAGCCAACGGGAGGAAGCCACGACGACTTCAATCTAAACCATCGACAGGGGTGAAGCAGGCGTGTGAGGAGGCATCGTAGGGGCCCCGGCGACCGAGCCCTCTACGAGACGAAGGTTCAAGGAAGGACGAAGCACAGACAGCAGCCACCACGGCGGCTTGAGACAAAGAGATGCCAAACCCATTGTGGCCACATTCTTATAGGGAGGATCGTGCACGCACGAGCGGGTTGCTTAGGTGGCCATCATGAACTGAAATCTCAAGGCAATGACAGCATCGTTGAGGCAACAATGCTAAAATTGACAGGTATTGTACTTTGCAGCATAAAGAAAACTACATTTTACTAGCTGTCACTGGATGAATTGTCGATTTTGAAACGATCGCTGTTTCGCTGGCAACAAAACGGTGCTCATTTCAAAATCCACAATCCATTTAGTGACATTTAGTGAAATGCAGTTTTTTTCCTTCGTTATCCTGTAGCAGATTCAGCAGAAGATTACAGGAGTCATCCAAAATTTATTATGAACAGTTTGTTCTCCTTAGTGGTCGCAAGTGTTCTTCGTTTTTTTTTTATTATTTAGTGATTTACATTGGTTTTTTTTACAATAACGAGCTTTTTCAACTCTCGTAAACAAAAAGAACAATTACAATCCGTTGCATTCAACATTTTATACAATAAAAAGAAAGAATTTTAGATTTAACAGTTTTAGGATGATTTCTTGCCACTACAAGCCATTGTTGTGAACTGATTTAACTTGTACGCGTATATTATTTTACCTGAAAAGAACAAACATTTGATCAAAAGAAGCAAAATAATTTATAACGTGTGAAAAATGCACGAGTTATTTAAAGTGCAGTTCACACACTTTGCATTATACATAATGTGTAATCATTGAGCAGTATGAATAAAAAGTAGCAAATGCTTTTACGATTTTCCTAGCAAATGTTTCTTAAAGAAAACGAACCATGAAAGTCATTATTATTCCTTCAATAATGCAGGGGCAGAAAGGGAATGGTTTGTCTGGTCACCCTTAGTTAAAGGTGCCTTTTCACCTTTTCAACTCCTCGATGCAGTACCATAGAATCTTCGAGCAATATAAAAAATGGTACAACACTATTCGCAGCAGCGCTGCAATTTTCATAACTAAAATGAGATCACGTGACACACATCAGCCTATTGGATGACGGAGAGCCTGGAACGTGGATGCTGTGTTTAGTATATGGACAGCACTATCGAAATGGTGAACAGGCACCTTTAATACCACTGTAAACCAGACCTTGCTACATACCTCTGCCATGCAACCCAGCTTTTTGTTTAAAAAAAATCTATCCTTACTCGTTAAAGTAGACTAACCTAACTACAGCAATATCAGAGCAGCAGTAAAGTCTATTTCCACATAATCACCTAGTAGGGTGCTAAGTAGCGAGTTTTGGTTTTCATTGGTACTAACTTAGGTGCACAATTTGGCCCTGACAGTGATGAACAATTGGCATTCTTTGAGGTTCAACCTGAAACAGGTAAAAAATTAAATGCTTGTGTTTAATACCTCTAAAGACGTATCGTAAGAATACCAGACTTTTAGAATGGTGGCCCCTAAACGTATTGGCTTATTGGAGGAATTTGATCTCTCCTCCAAGAATGGCTTTAGTGGCAATTGCTGCTTTGCCGCCCATGCCAGTCCGCCCCCGGATAAATGTAACTTGGGCTGTCCTCCTACGTAGCCTGCCACAGCTTTAAGTAGGTTTAAATATCAATTACATAAGTCTATGATATCAATATGGAAGTACACGCCTACGCCGGTCTCTTAGGTTGTGGGTGATCGCAAAGCTGAAAAATCAATTTCTTTGTTGCTGTAGTAGTGGTAGAGCGCGATATTACGTCACACACATACATTTCCATTCTGTTCCGCACTGTTCCATACCGTTATGTTACGTAGCATTTCGTTCCATTCCGCTCCGTACGTTCCATAAGTTGACATTCCGTAGGATGAAGTTTCATAGGGTGAGGTATCGTGGGGTGAGGTTCCGTGGGGTGACATTCCATAGGGTGACGTGCCATTCCCTTCATTCCTTAGGGTGGCAATCCGTGGGGCGACGTTCCGTTCCGTTTCGTTCTGTTCCGTATGTTCCATTCCGACCCGTTCCATTCCATTCCGTTCCTACCTTTCTTAGGGTGACGTTCCATGGGGTAAAGTGCGATATTACGTCACACACGTACGTTTCTGTTCCGCGCTGTTCTGTTCCATAGCATTCCGTTCCGTTCCGTTCTATCCGTACGGTGACATTCCATACCGTGTTGTTTCGTAGAGTGATGTTGCATGGGGTGACGTTCCGTAGGGTGACGTTCCGTTCCATTCCTTTCATTCCGTAGGGTGGCATTCCATGGGGTGACGTTCCATTCCGTTTCATTCTATTCCATACGTTCCATTCCATTCCTACCTTCCATAGGGCGACGTTCATGGGGTGACATTCCGAAGGATGATGTTCCGTAGGGTGAGGTTCCTGTGGGGTGAGGTTCCTGTGAGGGGGGTCCTGTGGGGTGGAGCATGCTATGACGTGACTTCCAGTACAACGTTACTTCCGATTCTAGTCAATCTGGAGAAGGGTGGAAAAGTGTCTTTTCCTACCTTTTTTTTTCATTTTTCGTCAATCTGGAGGAGGTTGGAAAAATGCCTTTTACCAGCATTTTTTGTTTGTTTTCAGGTCATAATCACACATCATTACCCCCACTTCCAGTCATGTGATCAAAGTGGGGGTAATGGTGTGGTGATATATATATAGGCCCCACTTCCGATCGAGTGATTAAAAGTGGTGGTAATGGCAATGATGTGGTGATATGTACAGCCCCAACTTCCTATCGCGTAATGAAAAATGGGGGTAATGACGTTACTTCCGGTTTTCGTCAATCTGGAGGAAGGGTGGAAAAGTGCCTTTTACTTCATTTTTTAAGTTTTCATCAATCTGTATATATATATAAAAAAGATAGTCATGGATTAGAGTTCAATCATTCTAACTGATGTAGGTGCTGAACTAAGCTGCAACTTGAAAACCCTTGGCGCTCGTATCATTGGATAAGTATTACAGCATATTCAATGTACACGGAGATAATAATGAAATTTCGTGCACTATAGATTAAGGAGCAACCTAGTTTAAAGTGCTGGTCATTCCAGTGCTTACGAAATTTCGGATTTGAATAATTTTAATCTGTCGTAGAGAAAAACGGGCATGAAAAAGGTGCTATAGTTATAGAACCGAATCATAATATTTAAAAACAAATTTGTTTATTAATAACCACACGTACGGAGTTTCGTTTCCTGGGACTAATACCTTAGGCTCAGTATTGGGTCAAGCTTCAGTTAATATTATGGGCTTAAATACTATATTTGTTCACATTAATATAATCTCTTCGTTTTACATGAATGACGATACTCAACCTTGCATTTACACCTTCTATCCCGGAGTTACGCCTGGGTATAAAATGATAATTACTCCTCAAAATTTGATTTATCTTCTAGTCACTTCCGATAAGATTAGAAACGAACACATTTGGCTAACTTCTCAAGATAATGAAATATTGAATTTAAACGGGGAAACGCTCACCGTTCAACTTCATCTAAGATCGAAAAAATAATTTATATAAAAAAAGAATGTTAGTGCTCGAAAGAAAAAAAAGAATAACGGGGACAGGATTTAACCGTGTTAACAATAATAGACTAACTGCAAAAAAACGAGCGTTTATTACATTTCTGACAGCTGAAGACGAGCCTAATGGAAGATTATCTGAATATAAGTGAGTCTTTACAACACGATTCCTCGGTCGAAAGTTACAGTTATCACGAGTACAATCCGACAGTCGGAACCAACCGCAACAATGTTAATTCGGAAATAAGAATCATAATAGAAAACCAGGATCTGTTTCTGCACACTGCTAATAGTTATCTTCTGATTAGGGGCAAGCTACTGAAAGCGGACGGTACTAATTTTGTCAATGCCGACGTTGTGAGTCTCATCAATAACGGTCCCATGTACCTGTTCTCCAGCATTTAATATCACTTGGGGAATGAATTGGTGGATGAGCTAAATTATCCCGGTTTCGGCACTCTCATGAAAGGTCTGCTTACGTATGGGTTGAGATGCAGCTGAATCTGCCGCCGCCAGTTTGGCAGATAACATAGGATTCAATCTGCAGCATTCACCATCGCGAAGGAACCGGATCCTAACGGAAGCTTCTCAATCGCTATTCCTCTAAAACACTGCAAACACTGCATGGGATTTTTTGAAAATTATGACAAGGTTCTGTACGGGACCAAGCATGTGCTAACATTGTCAAGGGCGAGCAATGACGACGCCGTATTTAGGGCAGCCGCCACCGCCATTGCCAAAGTCGAACTGACTAACATTTTGTAGCATGTGCCGCACGTAACAGCACCTGATGAGCATAAACTCAGACTTTTTAGCTACATAGATCGTGGAATGAACGTGGATTTGGGATTTAGGCACTGGCATTACGATAGTTGTGAACTACCTCAGAGCACCAGTTTCACGTGGTGCGTACTAACTACTTCCGCCATTGAAAAGCCCAGGTGGTTTATCCTAGCTCTGCATACGGATAGAAAAGATGTGCAAACAAAAAATCCCACGGTATTCGATCACTGCAGCCTTCAAAATGCTCACGTGACTTTAAAATCCGAACGTTACCCATTCTTGGACTTGAATGTAAATTATGCTACTGGAGAATACTCGGTCCTCTATAGAATGGCTCAGGAGTTTAAACGTGCTTTGTACCAAATCGGGGACTTGTGTATCGATTCGGTGCAGTTTAAAAAGACATATCCTCTTGTGGTTTTGGACTGTTCCAAGCAGTCTGAGCAGTCCGGCATAGTTGATGTACAAGTAAAGTCGAAATTTAATGCTGTGGCTCCAGCTAACACAACGTGCCACGCGCTGTTGATTGGGGATAGAAAAATGAGTTTGAAATTGGATAAAGGCAAAGTCGAAGTGATTTATTAATATATATATAAAAAAGAGAGAGATGGTGAAACAAAAAATGAAAAGAAGCAAGATTGTAAAATGTAAAAAAAAATCAGAAAAAAACGAGGTGGGTTTTTACCATTGTTAACGTTACTCGGTCCACTCATAGCTGGAGTAGGAGGTCTAGCAAGTGGTGCTGCAGATATTGTTATGGCTGTTAAGAAAGCCCAGAATGAGATGTTTTGAAGAGATGGTGAGACATAACAAGAAGATGGAGGGTTCGGGTTTGAAGAAGAAAAAAAAACGAAGCGTGGCAGCGGGCTCTTTCTAAGACCAGTGAAAGTCTGATCGATTTTACTAAACCATTAACGAATCTCAATTTAAATAGATTAGTCAAAGTCTTGAAAATTCCTAAATACAGAGGTACTTTTAGCAAGGATCGTCTGCCGCTAAAACCTAAACTTCGCAGTGAATACGGCATCTTTAATCTCGAAGATTTTCACGATAGCGATGGGAGTCATTGGGTGACTTACTCGACGATTACAGACATACCCTGTAATTTCGACAGTTTCGGTAATTTGGGACCTCCCACATCAATCTCCGAGTACTTGGGTCCCTTTAAATATAATCACGACAGAGTGCAAAATTTTAATTAAATATGGTGCGGACATTTCTGTTTGTTTTTTCTAAGAGCATTAGCCAAGAGCGGCGTTTACGAGACGGTTTTGGATCAGATGGCTCTTTAAATTATTTGCTATTGGAATGTATGTTCAAATCTAATTTAACAGGGGTTTGCCGACTTAAAGGCACATAAATCCTTCCGTCCTGGCCGCTTTACTCATATGTCAACTGCGCTAAAATATAGTTCATACAACCGCAGCGCGCACTGCTCTGTGAAACAAGCATGACGTCACATCCGACGCTAAATCATACTCATTTCGGAGCCGCGCCATGTGACACGTCGTACGAATGCTAAAAGTTAAACAAACACTGGCGCAGATGACTGCACGTTATGATCATCAATGTCTCCTGTCTGTTGCTGCGGTAAAATACCCACGCGTTAGTTTTATTTGAACGTAGTTGACCAAATAAAAGATTCTGGGGTCTTTATTCTGTGTTGATGTCGAAATTGACGTCCTATCGTTGCCGACTATGTTACGTATATTAATTTATTGGCGATTTCAAGGAGGTCAAGAAGGAGGCATGCTTAGGGACCGGTAATTATGTATAGTTTTTTTTTGGGGGGGGGAGACATTTTAACCCCCCCCCCTTCTTCGGGCAGTAAGTTTACGCCCCTGCGACCGATCTCATTTTGTCCTCCCGACCGTTATTTTTTCCCTTGCAGCCTAATTTGTGACTTCATGTTTTAGTGTATGTGGGCATCATACGCGGCGTTACTGTACAGTAACAGCTTAAATAAAAGGCATAAAATTGGGTCTGTTTTAAGTGTACCATCAAAAAAAAAAAGAGCTTCTCCCGACCGACCCTAGTTGTAATTTAATTGGTACTGCAGCTAAACGTTTTTTTTCCCCATAGGCCTTATGTCTGCTACGACAATTTACGTCTGAAACTCAATCCGTAATTTAATTTCTTCTCCGCCTTTGGTTTTGTCCATCACTGTGTCAGAATATTGACACCCCTGACCCACCCATTCTTTCCTAGTTTCTTGCGGTAAACATAGGATAAACCTAGTTGTCGATCCAATTCTCGTTTTGTCCTTTCTTTTACCGATTCGGTAGCAAATCTACTTGGTGGAATAAATAAATGCGTTCATCACTCGCTATTTCTCCTTATAAGTTCAGAACAAGGTTAACTGGGATTGAAGCTGCGTGCCTCGAGTAAGGCAGCTATTATCTCACTCGGCTTTTAGCTCAGGAGCGGCAAGTCATGTGACTTGAAGTGCACGAAAAATTACTACGTCACAGACTAGGCGTGTAAACATCGCGTGACGTCGCCACAAAAAGGAGCCCCAGAAGCACCTAGAAGCTTTCTGGTGGGAGTGAGATACTCCTCGGACCGAACGGTAAAAAAGAAGCTTACTATCGTACACGCGCCATATCTGTCTCCGGAATCGTAGCCTTAGACGATCAAATAAAAGGTTAATGAATTCATATAAAACTATTTCCGGTAATGTATCGAGGAAACCTGTTAAAATATACCGGAGGGAGTTATGTGCCTTTAAGTAGACTTTTTAAATTAAAATTATCAATAAAAATCGATCCTCTTTTACGACAAATTTCTCTGTTTTTTTTTTTAAATGCAATCTTATCGCCTCTTTATGTATTCCCCAGATAGGTATAAATCTACTTGGACATCTGTACTACGTACAAAGTCAACTTTGGACATTATATAATTGTATAAATATTCATAAAAAAGCATCGATCCTGTAGAATAATCTGGATTCATCTCGCAATGAATAAAAAAAAGTTACTCATTAACTTATGGCGTCTTGGCCAAATTTGAAAATATTGGTTACTGATATCCTTATGATATTTTTTTATATTTTTCCAGATTTAAAGCATTTCCACTTTTTATACATCGTAACGTCATACCTTTATGAACAGTTGTAATCGCCCGCTCGGGGGTAATATCACCACATCGTACAGATAATAGTGTTTCGTTATTTGTATGTGTTGACGAGGATAGTTATTGATGCACGTGAAAAAATCACCTTTACGGATAGGCCCAATCGCCTGAAAAGTTATTAATATTGGACAAATACTTTGGACATATTCCATAGTGGCCGCGTGATGGTGTGTGTATGGTGCTGCCAAGTTTTTAATGGGTTTATTATTCGCTGAGAATTCTCCCCTCTCTAAATACAAGATATTTTGGAAAGGTCGTCGATAGATCGGTTTTAAGGTTTTCCAATTTCGTTTCTAAATCGGTTAGTTGAGAATACGTTGCAGCATCTTCCGGATCTATGCCAGGAGGACTTTAGTCAAACGTTTATTTCCCGCATCAAAGTCCCAATCAGAGTTTAAATTAGGTTGAGGATCAGTTCTAGATACTACCTGTTGGTCGATTTTTTTCGACACGTACTCCTTCAACCCATCTACGAAGAATAGGTAACAGCATGTTCAAGTTCTATACCCGGAGCGAGTTTAATTAAACGATTGTTCTGCATGTCATCATCTGGCACAATTTTTGCATCTATATATTCTTTTGTAGCAGCATCCCTAGACTGGGAGGGGGATGCGACGTCTTTAATTCGCTTATTTTCAGCATTAAAATGTCCATCCGCATCTTTCTTCAATCCTATGTCAAAGTTAAGTTTTTTTTTATGCCGGTTTCTAATTTAGTAAACTGGGAATAAATTACGACGTCTTTGCGTTCTGTAGCAGCTCCGACTTTAGTCAGGTGTTTATTCCGCATGTCGTAATCATGATTTGGATCTAATATAAATCCTACTCCCTTCAAATCATCTATCGAAGAAGATAGGTTGGTTCCTAACTCGCTTAGTTGAGAATAGGTAACAGCGTCTTCGAGTTCTATGCCCGGACCGAGTTTAATTAAACAATTGTTCCGCATGTTACAATCTGGCACAAGTTTTGCATCGATATATTCTTTCGTAGCAGCGTCCCTAGATTGGGAGGGGGGGGAGGGGGGAGGGCGACGTCTTTAATATCTTTCTTTTCAACGTTAAAACGTCCATTAGCACCTTTCTTCAATCCTACGTCAGACTTTAGTTTTTTTTACATCGGTTTCTAATTCGGTAAAGTGGGAATAAATAAGACGTCTTCGGATTCTGTAGTAGCTCTGACTTTAGTGAGACGCTTATTCTCCATGTCGTAATCATGATTCAGGTCTAATATAAATCCTACACCCGGAACTCTTTTCACATCTCTTTGCATTCGTTTCCAAAACTGTCCAAATTTATTGACTGGAATTTTTGACGATTCTTTTTTTTTTATATATAAACAAAAGGATAAGGAAATTTAAAAAATGTCTTATTCTACCTGGTACGAAAATCTTTTCGAGTCTGTTGCAATCAAATTCTATAGAAGTTAGGACGGAGAATGCGATGGATTTAAAAAAGGGAGTAAAGTATGTGTTGTCACCTTCCATATATTTCGAGGATTTAAAAGGAATAGGTTCTCCCATTTCAAACAAAGATTCCAAGTGTAAGGGTTGGATTTCTCCGTCGGGCCTTGAATCTCAAACTGCGATGAAAAATCTTAAATGATACATCTGCAAAAAATTAGAAATTGAAACCGATGAGCAGAAACCCGTTTCTTTGACGATGTTCAGTTACCCCAATTATTCACACCCCGTTTCGATCTGCTATCCATTCTGTCAAAAGGCTAACGGCGAGTCGGATAAGGCAAAATCTGTTCCAGTCAGTACCGGAATTACCGGAAAATGTTCGTCTACTTTAAATATCAGTGGTAAAAGTGACATCATTTTGGAATGATGTCACTTTTACCATTGATATTTAAAGTATCAGTGGTAAAGTATCACTGGATCGTCTAGTGTGCGTCCACATAGTTGAACTGTTTTTAGTGTGTTTGTGTGTTTTAAATTAGTAAGTATGTTTAATCTAAGGTTGCAAAGACAACAAGACAACAAAAAATTGCCGAAAATTGTTATGCATAGTGTCGCCCATGCACTTGTGGCAACTAATTACCAGTCAGGAGGTACCTTCTACATGAGTCGGATAAGCCACTATGTCTTAGAACGTGGGTGTACAACAATATCCACAAAACTAAAGGAAAACTTAATAAAACTGTTATAGAAAAACCGTGGTTTAACTTGACCCCATGCGGAAGTTTGTCCTTGTCGGAAGTTAGTGGTAAAATTAACTCCGTGTACATCAGCAACGATGCTCCCAGAACCATAAAACTTTGGTGGAATGTAGCGTACGGAGTCGTTGAATCCAATTCATCCAACGAAAAGTTTTCGGATAAAGACTTTATGAGTTTGATTTCTGAATTTTAAAAAATGAATATTCACAATTACAATTTCTTCGTTTTGAGAAAGAAGCCTAAAAATCAGCAATTTCTACCTTCGAACATTAGATGCTTGATTATAGGACCGCAAACTGCGGGAAGACGAATTTTCTGTTTAATTTTATCTGTGACGAGGGTTGGTTGGATTATGACAGATTATACGTGTACAGCAAAGCTCTGTGCCAACCAAAATACCGAGCCTTACAGTCTGTATTTTTCGAAATTGAGGCACGACTCTCAACTCGATTTGACCCCTCCCGAGAAGTTGGACTCCGAGTTCGTAATCTCATAGTTTTCGATGATGTCCTTTAGATAAACAAAAGAACATCGAACGTTACTTCGCTCAAGGGCGTCATTCTAATGCTGACATTTTTTATTGCAGTCACTCTTATACCAGAATCCTCAAGCAAGTAGTTAAGAGATAATTTATTGATCATATTTCGTGTGGATAAGTTAAACCTAAAACATCTGTACGAAAATCATGTTCGGCCGGACATGGAATTTCCAGATTTTAAAATATTGTGTAGAACGTGTTGGGACGATCCGTATGAGTTTTTATCGATCGACAAAACGTTAAACGAAGGACGTTATAAACGTTTGTAAATAAAAAAAGTCGAAAGAAAAAAGAAGATGGAAACGAAACGTGAAATCCTAAGACTCAAAAAAACGTTTTTAATTTTTTGGATCAACGTTTGGAAGAGCGACCGCAAGAAGAATCTTTACGAGAGTTTTTTTAAACCCGTTGTTAATACTTTGAAACCAACCGTCGCGAAACCAACACCCGCAGTGAGTCCTTTGAAAGTAGTTGCTGGCTTTCCAACTAAAAAACGAGCGAAACATATACGAATTATTACTCTTGTAAAAACTTATAAATCTGGGGAGGATGATGAGGAAGGGTGGGAAACTGAGGGAAGAATGCATGATATGGAAAAGTTTGAATTGACAACACCTCCCAATTTCGTCGGTCAATCGACTCCAATGATGCGAGAGCCTCCCATTACTCCCAATGTATCCAAATATGTAACTCCGGCTCCAGCTATGAGAACCGAATACGAATCTACCAGCACGGGGCCGAAAGTCACCCCCGTGCTTTCGGCAATTCAAAACAGACGCGTTTGACACCTCCAGAAATTCCAAATTTTCCCACCCTCAGATCCTTGGATAGCCTGTTACCCACGCAAGTCATCGGGCAAACAGCAAAATATTTTCTGCTCAATTTTTTCGAAAATCCCAGAGATGCCTACCCATTCTTCGGACTGCAATATGACATGAAAACTGGCTAACTGAGCATGGCGAATAAACCTGTAAAAATATTTCAGAACGACATAATCGTTGGCAGTAAACAGTACCCGGGATGACGAGCACTTTGGAGTTCGCTGGTTTTTAAGGACCTGAAAGAAACTTCGTATCCTCCCGTATGTCAAGGCATCTTACGCGTTTCTCTTGAAAAATACGAATGCCATCTATCAACACAATGATCCGGGCACTCGAAACCCAACTCTAATTGCGGCACCAAGTATGAGTTGATAATAGCACCCATTTGGGAGGATATGAAAAAGAAGTAAAAGGGGACCGGCATGGTAAAGAAAACAGGATATGCTAGAATGGTGGATTACAAGTACTACGACGATCCTAACGACCTGGTCAGCAGATAGAGGTTTTTGTACGGATCCACCCATGCGGGGCACGATGGCCACAGGAACGAGATGATAAACATTTTATCAGAATTGGAGCAACGACGAGTCATCACCGCTCGAGAAAAAAAGATCGCTTATCAGAATTTAGGTTTATAGTAAAAAAATTTGTATAATGAAAAAGTAATCGGCCAAGATGATGTATTGCGTGAAATGTAAACGATCCACACCCTAACCAACCGTAACCTCCTATTGTTACGATGTCGAAAAATAACATGCATGGAAGTCTATTTTTGCGAGGTGTGTGGAACGAAAAGAGCTTCCTTCATCAAGTCTGGGAAAGGAATTGTAAATAAAATCATAGACCATTTACCGGTAGAAGTACATTTGACCGGATATCAATACTGCGGACCCGGAACAAAACTAAACGACAGATTAGCTAGAGTGGATCTTGGAATAAAACTGGATGAGGTGTGCAAAGAACACGATATCGCTTACTCGAAAAGCTCAAATTTAGACGAACGGCACGTTGCCGACGAAATTCTTATATCTAAAGCTCAAAAAGTACGTAAGAATTCTTCTTTCTCTTGGAGAGAAAACTTAGCTGCGGCGATTGTTAAAAAAATCATGGGGACAAAACTGAAGTTCGGAATGGGAGAAAAAAAAACGAAATGGTTCAACTCGTAAACGAACTCCACAAACCGACGCGGAAAGTGATTGTGCTGAGCTTGAATGATCTATGGCAGGCGGACTTGGTGGAAATGATACATTACTCTAACGTAACTAAAGGGTTTAACTACCTACTGACTTGCACTAATGTCATGTCCAAGTTTTCTTAAATTCCCCTTAAATCAAAATCTGGTGTAGACGTTACGGAAGCTTTTCGAATGAACGACTCCTCATAAAAATTTACAAGTTGATTTAGGTAGTGAATTCTACAAACAAAGATTTTAAAGCGCTTCTTAAGCGTCACAACATCAACATGTACTCTACCCACTCTCAACGTTTCAACAGAACACTTAAAACTGAAATGTGGAAACGATTCGCCAGGCAGGGAACATACCGGTGGATAGGCATTATTGGCGAGTTAGTTTCACGGTACAATGACACAGTTCACTCTGCAGCTAAACTAAAACCGAGAGAAGTAACCAGATGTTGCAAATCGTTGCTGAGAATTAAGTCAAAACAATCGTTGAAAAAACCCAAATTTGACATTGGAAATAAAGTCAGAATTTCTAAAGTTAAGAAAATTTTTGATAAAGGGTATTTACAAAATTTTACTAATGAAGTTTTCACGATTCGGAAAGTGCAAAAAACCGAACCTGTTACTTATCTATTAAAAGACTAATTGGTTGAGCCGGTGCTCAGAGGTTTCTACGAAAGAATTCAAAGAACTCTCGTTCCCGATTTATTTTTAGTGGAGAAAGTATTGCGAAAAAAGAAAGGCAAAGATGGAAAAATGCTGTACTTCGATACATGGAAGGGATACGATTCAAAATTTAATAGTTGGACGGATAACGTTAGCAGTTTATCCTCTTACATAATTTCCACTTGATTTTGAAGTACAACAGATCATACAGATCTTTCTTTGTCAGCCAGCTAAATCGATCGTATGGAAGGAATTCGGTCATGGCTAGTCCGTATAAGTTGTTGACATCCAAATCTTCTAGATACAGACTAGGTAGATTCTCGTCGTAGGTGTCTGGTAGCTATTCATTATTGGCAATCGAGTGTCTTTTCGACACAAAAATTGTTCCACCTCTGATACCGGAAGTTATAAAGTTATGCTGTGACATACTCAGGGAGTAGACGATTGAAGTCAAGAATAATCTCAAAGCCAATTTACTCCTTACTGCATAGCTAGGGGACTATGCACTGAGAACACATATTAGGCATAAAACACAAGTTTAGGAACTTGGTTTTATCCTGAGCTGAGTCCAGGGAGACAACCTTTCGAGTTGTCTGCCCCACACCAACTGCCTCCCATGGTCCAGGCCCTCGTATTTATGTGCGGGCCAGAACAATACAAGTTGCCTGAGGCATTACGTTGCGTAACCGCTAACAGGTTGGAGCGGCTCTAACTGGTTTGAACAACAGAGTAGCCTCGTTCCCGGCTGTTGGCGTTCGGCCAAGTTCCGGTGTAGACGGAAGTTGACAGGACCCCAAGCTGCTTATGTAACTGCAATGTGCACCATGTGCGTTCACACAAGGTGCGCCCTGCTATTCGTAAATAGCGTGTTACAATGCTTCGCCCCATGCGTAACAGTTCTAGTTCGGCTTCAGATTTTTTTCAACACGACTGCCGAACTAAATCCTGGCGTGGATAGATAGTAGCATGGATCTATGTCGTCATTGAGCAAACAAGTTTTCCTGAAAGTCTGAAAAACGTCAGCCAGAAGATACACATCGATCATCTGATATACGAGATGATAATTTTTAAAAACCTTCTCTTTCAGCAAATTCCAAATTGATGTAGCGTGATCGTACTCTGCGTCAGTGATGCCTTCGCCTCTTAGAGTGGAGAAGAACGCCACTTTAGGAGGTAATTTCCGTTCTTCAAACACGTCCATAGACTGCACGTACTCGTATGGGTAGTGGCCTTTTTGTGTCAATAAATCCAAGACCTCCCCGATTCGAAGCAATCTACCGATTCAAGAGCAGTTTTTATGATGTTGAAGGGTCGATCTTTCTTGTGGTTTTTAGCCAAAGTTCCAGCGACGAAGATAGGAAATTATAACTGTCTAAAAAATGCAACCTTACCGACAATTTCTTATCATTGAAGCAAAAGTGCCTAGTAATGGTCGTACTCATGAAACGCTTAGTGTTTCTAGCAAGAACGTCCATTCCCGAAAGGAAGTTTTTTGTTGCAGAATTCAGTAGGTGCATATCGTAGCCTTCTAAATTATGGAAGACGATCAGGATAGTATGCTCCTTGCATCCAGATTTCATTTTACATGAGAAGCGCCTCTGAACTTTCCCGTGAAGTGACAGTGATCTCTCACTTTCTTCAGTGAGAGATCATCTTCATGCATGACTTTGTTGCAGTAGTAGCAAGTATCAGCTTTCAAGAACTGAATTTCCTCTTCAGCACTCATCATCAGAAGTTTTGGCCATGATAGAATCTTGGCAAACTTGTTAATTTCTATATTCATACATTCATAAAACTTACTGTCAGCGAGTTCGCTTTTGAACGTCGCCAAGTTGGTGTTAACTAATGTTGTTTTTATTGTGTGACTCCAGGAGCCACTGACCTTGAATTTATACTTAGGCAATGCAGTAGCCTCCTGTACGCATGGGCAGAAGTACTCCACATTTCTAGAGAGTTCCAGACCAGCATTTATGACGTCACACGACCTGTTTCACGTAGCGACGGTTGTTGATATCCAAGCCAACAAGTTTACCGATAGTCACTTTTACTGACTGGGCCCCATGTGTAGCATCGAACTTTAGAGAGATGTATTTTGTAATTTACGTTGTACATAATTGTTCCAGGTGTTAAAATTTACATTAAACGTTTTCGTCATGGTTTCACAACTCACGTTTGTTTATTTAAACACCCCTAACACTTATCCACCGCATCCTCACCGAGGTAGAATTTTTGACTCAATTTTTAATTTTCTGGTCCAATAACCATGTATCCAAAACTACTAGGTGAATGCAAAATGACTTTGGTAGACGAACTCAAAGATGGATCGACGCTGCTAGTTTGTACGGGTCTGAGAATACATTCAAAATCTACATAAATTATCCAAGGATGAGGATTGCGTCTGTCATACTGTTGGAATTTTAACGTGTTATTACCAGGTGGTAGGAAAGTGAGTACTTGCTCCTTATTCAGTCTCACACATTTACCAACGTGCTCGAAGACCATGAAGCAGTTACGACAGTAAATTTTTTTACGTGTTCCAACACCTTGAAATCGTAGTAGCCTATCAATATCGAGGATGCCGCAGTAATGACTATTTCCTTTTTCATTGGCTATTAATAACATAATAACAAGTCAATCACTTCTCCTTCCATGTTTTTGTTCACTCTCACTGGATGTAATCTTATCGAGCCCTTGTACGAAATTTCGTTAATAGATAAATTGTTGGTTCGTTCGAAGGAATCAATTTGTCGTAGACTCATGGGAAACTTCAACATGGAATGGTCTACAATATTCAAAAAAGGTCGTAATATTTAACCTCGGTTTCGTAACACTTCATTTTAGCAGATAAAGTGGAATACAGAAAGCACTTTTCGTCAGAATTTTCCACATTCACTATAACTTCGCCTTTCTTACGTAGTGCCTTTGGTAAGGGTAAGAAAAAACTACTGTCGAAAGGATCGATTTTTGCCACTTTTAGGACCATACCGTAAACTTTCGAAATGCGCCAGCCACTGCCTTTTTTCTCGAAAGCCACGACAGATTTTTGTATTTAAAAAAAAAAAATGCATCCGGACTGAAATTTCTTTTTTCGGATCTCCAGGTTACAGAAAAAAACTTTAAAAAAACTTGGTGCAGGTTTCCTACTGATATGGTGCATGTAGCCCTGCCCAACTGCACCAAGGCTGGGAGGCCGTGTGTTCGAATCCAGACCTGCATCCGGCCTGAATGTTTATTCTTTTGAACCTCTTATATAGGGCCTACCTTGAAAAAAATTCTGACTTTTTTTTCTTCTTTATTTTGATTGGTTGGAGAAAGGGGATTCCCTCAGAAAAATATTGTAAATTTTTTTTTCTTTATTTTGATTGGTTGGAGAAAAAGGAATTTTGATTGGTTGGAGGGTCTTATATAAGGTGGTTCGAGAAAATAAATTTCAATCTGGATGTAGTTCTGGACTTGAAAACCCAGCCTCCCGACTTTGGTGCAGTTGGGCAGGGCTACATACGTATGTAGGGACTTCCCTCATGCCC
>JAHWFP010093262.1:113322-123919 GCA_023313725.1 Lithobius niger | reverse complement strand
AAGTATTATTCGGTGCGATTAACTTGGCTAATAGGATTAACCTTGGCAGCCTTTCCCTGGTTGGATACCACTACTTTCAAAGGAAGACCCTTTTTGGAAACTTGGTGGCCTTTCTTATACCAGTTTTGGTTTTGGGTGGCTATCACAACTTTCATAGGCCTGTGAATACAAAGAACCCCACGGTCTAATCGTCACCTCTTCCTTTTTTGTCTGGAAGTATTTTATGTTTCAATCCCATTATTTGAGCACACTGGCTGACTAACATTGATTTTTGTTCGCTTCGCTCACTCAATCAGAGCATCTTCCTTCAGTTGCCCCTCCTGAGGTTAATTTTAATCACGCATTGAAGCTGGAATTGCTCACTCAATCACAATTAATCTCATCTACTTGGCCGATTGTCTACTTCGTGGCATCACACAAGCGTAACCATAAAACTCGGCACATAACTAAGACATACTTCTTTGAAAAATTTTTCTCTTTTCCTACTTGACTGAACCGTGTGCTCACGACCTGCATTGTGTTTCAAATTTTCCTGGCAATGATAGATTCCCAGGCTCCTTTCTGTTGCAACTTCTGTAGTTTAATTACCATGGTGTATCCATGTACCTTAGCAATATCACACTATAAAACTATAAAGTCATCACATAATATTTAACTTTTGAAACCCTTTTACATTATATACCAAAGTCTCATAGCAGAAATGAAGCAACCGCAACGACCCCCGGAGGGGAACAATGATAACGTGCGAGTGTGTCAATTCTTTGGCATGAAGTTGAAACTGGGACGTTGTTGCCCTGAAAAGAAGTTGAAATTGGCACATTGTTGCCTCGACTAACAATTTGCTCTAACAATTATCCTTCTAACTAAACACCGTGGTAGTCTCAAAGGCAAGTATTGCATGACGCCATGCACACTTCTTTTTCACACGGTACGCATCGCTTCGAAAGACTGGGAGTGGGAGGGGGGGGGGGGCCAAAGTGAGCTGTTACCATTAAGCATTCGATTACACATTAACTGAACCTAGAAGAGAACAAACAAACAAGGACGGGACCCGGAAGCAGGGTACGATGCTAGTATCACATAATATGAAATTCACTGAACGGTATCCAACCAGCAACCAAAGTTAGTTTATTTACCATGTCGTTGATTTGATTTGATTTCATTACTGAAGGAAATCGGCAAGTCGTTGAAGCAAACAGTGCAATAATTGTAAGAATAGTTATTTTGTTAAAACTCGAGTGAATTGTTGCGGTACATAAGTCAGTACTTATGTACCCCAACAATTCACTCGAATTTTAACAAAATAACTATTCTTGCAATTATTGCACGTATAACGGTGCGCGTATAACACTTAAGCATGTTATAATAAATTGTCGGATAACAATACAAACAATGGTCACAACAATAATTTTGCATTTACGCGCCACTTCAGGGCCACCTGCTTCTAGCTGCTATTCCCATTTTACAAAAAGGGACTCCCCCGTACTACTCTTTACCTGTGTGCCAAAATTTAGATGCGCAAACTTTTCTTAACGATCTGTAGACATGTTTTTATACCCTATGAGAATTAACAAGGGAGACCTGACCTTAGCTAATAGCAGCTAGCTAGCCAGTAACACAAATCAACGTTATTAAGGGCACGTTTTCTCCACAAAAGACACCTTCCCAAACTTTAATGTTGTGGTATTTTTCGTTACCGGACCGAAGACACCTGATTCCAACGATTTCCTAAGATTTCTACCGCATCGGAAATTTACACCAGTATGCTGAAATCATGTATGCTCATTACAGTTAACATGACAACAATTACACTGTAACAATTACGTTCAAACTATCAAGCCCCAACAACAATAAACCATTTACTTAGCGGCGACACACTGGCGCGTGTCTAGATATTAGTACAATTTTGATACGTTACTTACAATTGCTTTCAAGGGCGAATGCCGTTGGTTTCATTTTTGTACTAATTACTTAAAGTAAAATCATAAATTCAGGGGCCTATTCAGCCACAAGTAAGCAAATCGTATAATAAAAAATATTCATACCGTATAACTCACCGAATTCCATGAAACAGTAGTTACAAGTCAGGTTTTCAGATAAAATGGTTGGTCGTATGAAACGTTATTTCAGTTTTTTGGTAAAAAAAAAAATGAATTACGAACAACAGCAAGAAAAAAAAAGAAAAGTTTAATCCGTTGATTCGTTTACGAGAAAAAACTTAATTTGACTACCATTTTGGCTGCCAATTTCCAATATGGCGGCTCATAGTAATTCAGAATGCATTCAACGCTTAAAATTCATAATTTTATGCAATCAACATTCCTGTAAAGTTTCATGCTTTTATGATGAAACTGCACAATTTTTTACTATTGGCTGCCATTTTCCAATATGGCGGCTCATAGCAATGCAGGAGAATGCCTATAACGTTTAAAATTCTTAATTTTATGTAAACAACATTCCTGTCAAGTTTCATGCTTTCACGATGAAAATGCACAATTTTATGGCGGCTCGTAGCAATTCAGGGGAATGCCTACAACGCTTAAAAGTCTTAATTTGATGTAAACAACAATCCTGCCAAGTTTCATGCTTTTATGATAAAATGCACAATTTCGTCTAATTATGTCCTCCGGACTAAAATGTCCTCGAGCGCAGCGAGGCGCGGCGGAATGAGCGAGCGAAGCGAGCGACTCCGCTAGTCAATATTAAAAAGTTCAGGACTATGGGGAGAGTGACAGACTTTTGCTTATATTCAAGCTGTATTATTAAATTCGGTAATTATCTAGATTAGGGGCACCACGCCAAATCACTTAATTTTGATACTAACCGACGCTACTCTTCACCCTAACACCATTTCACATCACAAAATTAGGGGGAAACGTTTTTTTCCAACCATAAATGCGTCTGAAAATAGCACAGCTTCACATACAGCGTTGAACGAGTGCCGCCATCTTCCTTCTCCGTTGCTTGTAAGCAAGAGGACCGCTCTAGAGATAAGAGAATAGCCAAACCCAAACCTGTTCGTTACAAGTGAAACGCCAAACAGAAGCCGGTACCTGCCTAACCTAAACGACAACAACAACAAAACCAGACGAAACACACTCCTTTTGTCGTTCCGGTTCGCACGTTTGGTGTGGTATTGTTGTTAGGTTAGGCAGGTACCGGCTTCTGTTTGACGTTTCACTTGTAACGAACTGTTTGGGTTTGGCTATTCTCTTATCTCTAGAGCGGTCCTCTTGCTTGCAAACAACGGAGAAGGAAGATGGCGGCACTCGCTCAACGCTGTATGTGAAGCTGTGCTATTTTCAGACGCATTTATGCATTTAGCTGTGCATTTATGGTTGGAAAAAAACGTTTCCCCCGAATTTTGTGATGCGAAATGGTGTTAGGATGAAGAGTAGCGTCGGTTAGTATAAAAATTAAGTGTTTTTGCGTGGTGCCCCTAATCTAGATAATTACCTTAAATTCTTACCTTGTGCAAATGCGAAAGCAGGAACGCTATGAAATCGGACGCTGTCGGCGCGTCCGTCAGGACCGTGACTCACGTGACAACGTACGAGCCCACAGGGACATTGCACGTTCACTACAGTTTCGGGAGGAGTAACATGTTTCACGTAACCACGATCGACTGCATATCGAGCCAGGGCGATTGTAGCGTGGCCACACATTGTACTGTAGCCCTCATTGTTTGTGAAAATCACCGCAATGTGGGCATCAGGGTGATCGGGTTCGACGAGTAGAGCGCCATACATCTCATGATGGCCTCGTGGTTCGTTCATAAGCAGCCGACGCAAGTGATCCAGCTTTTCCCGCAAGTAACGCCGTTTGTCAAGAATGGTCTTTCCTTCAATGGGTGGATAACCCAATTCAATAATACGAACTGGCTCACCCGCCGTATGCATTTCTGTTGTCGCAATGCGAAGACCACTGGAGGACGCCATAATTACTTTCAATTGAAAGGCTGTCGGCACAGCGTCGTGTTGCCCTTCGCCGACGTCGGTTAGTAGTTGACGCTGGCTGGGTCGCGCAAACTGTGACACGTCCCCTCTGGTCACGTGTGACTAATGAAAAAGGTCAACATTGTTGGACTCGGATAGGGAGGGCGGGGGGGGGGGGGGTAAGGGCGCGTTCGTGAAGGATTAACATCCTAAAGCTTCCAACAAATCACAAGCACCGGAAGTACCATTTGTCTGTTCGATTTACGGTTGTGAAGGCCAGCAGATAGCACCTTCTGGCAAAATGCTTAGCCTATTAGCCTAATAGCTCCTTCGCTCAGTTGGCCTTGGAAACTAGCTGTTGTATTCATAGGGGCTCGTCACAAAATACGAATAGGCCGGCAGGACGAAAAATAAATTTGATTTTTTTTCGTCCTGCCGGTATTTTGTGACGACTCCCTGTGGTTGTATCCATAGAGTTAGGATAACCACTGAAAACGGGACGGTACTATCATCTCCCCATGCAATCTAACTTTGCATGTAACAAAAATCTCCCGTAACTCGTTAAATTCTGGTTAATTTAATTACCTAACCTAACTACAGCAGTATCAGAAAGTTCTCCCTCGTACAAGACCGCTGCAACCTGCTAACGCCGCGCCATCAATTAACAGCTTAAAGTAAACCATTTTCGTTTTACAAATTCGCCATTTCAAGTTAAAGATGGCGAAACAACAGTTTAATTTCGTCCCTTCCAAAGCAACCTTGTTGCAAAGAATGTTGTTGCTTGTCTGGTATGTTGTGAATTTCCATATCTTGGAACAATTTATTTTTTTCCAGAAAGCCAAATTACAGATTATGCGTGTCAAAACCAAAACAATAGCTGTACCATCGAGCTGTACGAACTTTAACCGGAAACTTACTGCACTGTGACCGATGGCCTTTCGCGTTGGGCTTCCAGTCTACGTTTGGTCTGATGTGATTTAGTTATCTACTGCTGGTTTATGGCAAGCAGAAGCCACCGGTAGTAAACACGGTACAGTAAAAAGAATCAGAAATCCGTGGTTTATTTGTAAAATGTAAAATATTTGCTGAATATCACTCATTGAGAATGACTACGTTTGCGTCAACCCCGAAGTTGATAGTAACATGGGTGTGATAGCTGATCGATTCAAGGTTTGTTGTGGTTTGGCTGTGCCCGAACCAGCTGATATTTATATGCTTAAATAAGTGCAAACTCAAATTAAACCGTAAAAATTAAAATTTCGTTTTTAGTTTTAGATTGCCGTACGATATGATGCAGTCTGGTTATGGATTTGCTGTGAAGATGGCTTTAGTGGAGTACAAATTAGGTAAATGCATTCGAGACACAACACGTAGCTCACTAAACTTTGGGAGATATCTGTGCATCAACTATCTCTGTTAAGAAAGTGCTGACCCCGTTATGGGAAGGGATAACCTGAACAGGTTAATAATATTGAGATAGGTAGCCTACGGTATTACGTATTGCCTGCCCTTTCTTCCTCCCGTTTGTCCTCTGTTGGTTTCATTTTATTTCTTGGTGTGTTTAATTTTTATTCGACGTATTTCATTTTTGTGTTCTTGGGCTGTTTAGGACCTCTGCTGTGGTCCATTCAATGTCATGCTAATTGGTAATAAGTAGTTACTTTAACGGTGACGTTAAATACTTCACGAAAGTATCAGCAGACGTAGTCTTGTCCGTTGCAGTCTGTTAACGTCCATACTTTACGTGGCACCCCAGAAGCAGAACTTTCTGCAACTGTCAGAAAAATAATTGTCTGCAGCTAATCTGTTTTTTCTTCAATAAAACCATATGTTTATTGGTTTTATTGAATAACTTTTCAGTGCTTTATCCTATTGCTCTGGCTACTTTACCAACAGAAAGGTCTCGTCGAGACGATGAAAATGGTATATTGGAATGTCAAAGTTGGTCGAATATTGACAAAGCGGCAGAAATTTGGCCACAATTTGTCCACGGCGGCCTTGAACTGTCCACAACGATACGAGCCGGCCAGCTGCGTAACTCTCTAAAAGATTTCAGATTAGAAGGTTGCCTGCCATCTTTTTTTCCTCAGGCACAGCCGGTACGGCATACTCTTCTTGTTGCAAAGGCCTTTGCCTTCACTTCCGCCTTCCCCTTCAGTTCCCGCTTTCGGCCAAGACCACCTACCTTCCGTCAAGCTATCTCACCCCACAGCTGAACCAAGGGAACCTTCTTCTATGACAGCCTCTCCTTCGCCTTCCTTTTTGATTCACCAGCATTCAATCTGCCAAGTCATCTTGTTGCAAGGGCCTTTGCCTCCTCTCCTACCTTCAGATCCCGCTTTCGGTCAAGTTGCCTTGCCCCATTGCTAATCCAAAGAAACTCCGAAGGAACCATCTTCCACAACAGCCTCTCCTTTGCCTTCGTCCTGCCAAATCATCTTGTTGCAAGAGCCTTCGCCCCCACTTCTGACTTCTCCTTCAGCTTCTGTTTCGGTCAAGATCCACCTGCCTTCAGTGAAGCTACTTTGCCCTACAACCTAACCAAGGGAACTCCGAAGGAACCATCTTCCACAACAGCATTTCCTTCGCCTTCCTATAAGATTCTCAGCCTTCGTCCTGCAAAGACAAAGGCATTTGTCTCCTCTTCCGCCTTCAGCTTCCGCTTTCGGTCAAGATTCACCTTGCCCCAAAGCTAAACCAAGGGAACTCAGAAGGAACCATCTTCCACGACAGCCTCTTTGAAGATTCTACAGCGTTCTTCGTGCCAAGTCTTCTTGTTGCAAGGGCCTTCGTCTCCACTCCCGCCTTCTCCTTCAGCTTCCGCGTCGATCAAGGTCCACTTGCCTTCGGTAAAGCTACCTTGCCCTGCTAAACCATGGGGACTCCAAAGGAAACATCGTCCATGACAGCCTCTCCTTCCTGTAAGATTCTCCGGCCTTTGTCCTGCCATGTCATCTTGTTGCAAAGGCCTTCATCTCCTCTTCTGCCTTCAGCTTCCTCTTTCGGTCAAGATCCACCTGCCTTCGGCTAAGTTGTTTTGTCCCACAAGTAACCAATGGGAACTCTGAAGGAACCATCTTCCACAACAGCCTCTCCTTTGCCTTCCTTCAAGTTTCCCCAGCCTTCACACTGCCAAGATATCTTGTTTCAAGGGTCTTTGCCTCCACTTCTGCCATCTCCTTCAGTTTCCACTTTCGGTCAAGATCCACCTGCCTTTGGCTATGTTACCTCGCCCCACAGCCAAACCAAGGGAACTCCAGGTACCATCCTCCACGACAGCATCTCCTTTACCTTCCTTCAATAATCTCCAGCTTTCTTCCTGCCAAGTCATCTAGTTGGAAGGGCATTCACCTCCACTTCCGCCTTCTTCCTCTCCACTTTCGGTCAAGATCCAGCCGCCTTCGGTCAAGTCACCATGCCCCATGGCAAAACCAAGGGAACTCCAATGGAACCATCTTCCACGACATCCTCCCCTTCATCCTAATGACCTTAGCCTGTCGATCCAGCCCTCGCCTTAGCTCAAGACTCTTTTGCCTTCATACTGCCAAGTCATCTTGTTGCTAGAACTTTCACCTCCATTCCGCCTTCAGTTTTCGCTTTCTGTCAAGACCCTACTGCCTTCGGGCAAATTATCATGCTCCATGGCAAGAACCAAGAAACCATCTTCCATGACAGCCTCTCCTTTACCCAACCATTCTTCACCTGTCGACCCGGCCTTCATTTAAGATTCTTTAGCCTTCTTCTGGCCAAGTCATCTTGTCGCAAGAACCTTTACCTCCAGTGTTGCCCTCGACGTCTCTTTGGTCATATGGTGAGTTTTCATCAGTCTCCATCTGTCGGAAGATTAAGAAGGTTAATCCCACCTGTAAACCTTTCATTCTCATCGGATCCCCTCAATCACAATCTGACGTTCGACGACGTTTCTTTCATCAAGTGGTCAGCTGTCATCGCATTCCATCTTTCGGAAAAGCAAGCAAGTTGATCTCAGAGAAAATCCTCCACCTTTTCTGTGAGAAGCCTCATCATTTCATCAATGTCTCATTGACCATCGACTAATGTTTCCTTCGACCTTTCAGCACGCTCGTCTCATCACTCCTGCAGACACACAGCAGCTGTTCCGTTTTATCCATGACTTTAAGGGATCACGCCAATCTGAATTTCCACTTCTTGCAACACCAAACCAATCCTCCACCATTACACATGAAAGCTTTTCAAGTTCAGCCTGGGTTTCGTTCCGGAGACGTCACCTCTCCTACCACCCCACGTTGTTGCCATCGCTATCCGTCACATCGTCTCTAGCTTTCTGATGCTCGCCCCTTTGGACCTGAGGCTCTTCATTGACCCTCATTTGCAGCTCTTCAAGACCATCACCTTTTCCACCTGCCACCCTTCACTGAAGGTCAATGGCAAAACCTCCCAACTGTCGCTTTTGACCCTCGCCGTCACTGTTCTTTGAGTCATTCGCCCATGACTAACCATAATCCTTTGCTGTCTGTCATCCTCCACTGACTATGATTAGCAGCTGTATCTCAACCACCGTCCTCCGCCCCCACACCCTTCACCGACAATCGTCATTTGCTAACGATACTTCAACGGCCATTTGTCCACGATCACAAACAGTTGTACAAAGCCACACGGGGCTTCAACAACTAGCCTTGATCACCCCATCCTTCACCGTCACCTGCGCGTGGGAACATTTCGTCTTGCCCAGTCATGGTCACTTTCCTGCATCATCTGGTGATACTCCGCGGCTGTTTCGCTTCCGCCTGTCATCTACGGTATTAAGCGTAACTGCTGAAAATCCAACGTCGACAACCATGACCGGGAATCAAATCCTCATCATTCAAGTCGAACGTCCTGCATCACCAAGACAGACTCTGCCTCAGCATTGTCCACATGATCTGCTGTCACACAAAAAAATTTTAACAGCCTCACAGAATTCTTCTAACACACGGCCTCCACCACCAATGACTTCAAACAAAGTCGCTCCCAGCCTTCGCCACAAGCTTCTTCAAGGGAAGGTCCGCAAACCCTCACAAATCCCAACCTGTAGGCACTAACAGCGATGACAACTTGGACAAAGTTTGACAACAGTCCTCTTCATCGGCCGCCACCCTGAAGCCTCATAACGATCAATTCAATTGAGGTGACCATGGCCAATCCCTTTTTTGGCAACGTTGTCCTCGTCGGAAAACCCATCATCCGTTCACTCCTTAACGACCTTCGTTCCTCATGATCCCTTCACGACAAAAGAGCTTCTTCGCATCGGACCGTAGCCCCGTAGTGGCCACACAGTCATTCTTCCACTCCTGTCATCACTTACCTGACTGCCTCGCCATCCACCACTGATGTTGGCCTTACTGACTCGGCTCTGATCACGCCCATATGTGACACAAATGGCAAGTTCACGTCCTGTCCATCAAGCACCTGGTCGACCTCTTCCAGGATCTCTTGCAACACGTTTATGCAGCTTTAAAGTCCAGACCCACCCATCAACATTCGCACCATCATTCTTCTCTGACATTAAGCCTCATGTCGGGCCAAAACTTAGGAAACCCGCAAACCATCGCAACCAATCGTCATTCCAGCACTCACAAGCACAATTGACGATGAACTCACTCCTCTCCTTTGTCATACGTGCATTGCGTTTTGACATCAAAGGACGAAGCGCAACTTTTTTCACAGAGTCCCAAACCAATTCTCTTCCCCTTCTGAACCAACTTTGATGAATCATCGACAAGAACGTTTACAGCAAGGATAAAGACGGACCTCACCAACGTACATGATGGCCTGAACTGGATTGCACTGTCAACATCATCAAGGTGACAACCCATGGATTTTGAACATTTTTCCACACCTTGGGATTTCTACAACTCATCCTGTTCCGGAAATCCTCCGAACCTCACCCCATGGGTCGAATTTTAAAATTTTGGACCAAGTGCAAAATTTGCACTCCAAAACCAAGTCTGGAGTGCAAAACACCACCTTGGAGTGCAATAAATTTACCTACTCCTCCTCTTCCCCCCCCCCCCCAAAAAAAAAATTCAATTCACACATCCGTCCATAAAAAAACATACTTCATGCCAAACCAAATGTTAAAACCTTATGGCCCAACCTTTAATCATGTAAATTTGCCTACTAATTGAGGTCTAGTAGCTATTGTCTCCAGACAATAACATAACACTGCCAATTTCACAGAAAGATTCTTCACCACTGCTACTTTCGGTCCTATTGTTGCTATCAGTGTCTTCAGTTTGCGTATACGCAGCTTTTGGAAGTCGTTGACCATACGGAGCAACTTTGGTTTAGCAAGTTTTTTTTCCCAGCATTTGCCCACTTAGTTATTGGTGGTTCAGCATCATATTCAGCTGTATTTGTTTCACTCAAGCTGATTCAAAGTAGTTCACCCATGCAGTACTCAACTTGCAGTGCCAGTCTCCCGTAATTCTTTTGGAACATGAAAATCCCCGTTCAACGTCTGCTGTGCTGACAGGGAGTAAAAGAATTATTTTTAATATATGCACAACATTTTTGCACTTTGTCAAGCATTGCTCATCCATCAACAGTACTTTACAGTAACTGTACACGTATTGTGCTACGGAGTGCAAATATTGCACTCCAGCATGTGAGTTTGAGGTGCAAATTGATGACTCTGGAGTGCA
>JAHWFP010093262.1:42108-72479 GCA_023313725.1 Lithobius niger | reverse complement strand
CAGCAAAATTCCGTTTTTGGGACGGCATGGGTTGTTGACTGAGGAAGACTACATCAACTAAATATGAAAAATGTCAGAATGTTGTGAGTAAGGAGGACTTTGCCCTAAAACTTTATAAACATAGTGTTACAGAATGAATGAACTAAGGTGCACCATTTCAGTATAACCTTAATTTGATGGAGCAATGAGGGGGATTGGCAGCATATCTACACATGAGAGTTTGGTTGACCTGGACATGGATATACATCCAAGATCATCATATTTCTAACAAAGTCAGCTAAACTCTGGGAAAATGTCCAACCCCTAACAACTTTACAAGCTACTTCAAGTTTCGTATTAATTGGACACATACGGTTATGGTGGAAACTTGCCCTTTTGTGCTGTGACAGTTTTTACGCTGATCAAATTTATCTTAGAAATATATCTTACAAAGTGTGACGTATTGATCATCTCTGTACTTATATGCCGTACTGTTTTTTCTAACTCAGGTCCAGTAAAAGAACTAGCCAGATGTCCGGGTCTGTACTGTGGAAGAACACAGCTAATTGATGGTAATTGGAGTAGCTGTGGGGTGAGAACACTTTTTTATTTTCTTGTAAATGTGAGTGCAAGCAGCATTGCTGAACCATTATGCCTAATTACGTGAGTGGCAGTATGCAGCAAAGTAACTTGGCTTAATCTTCTTCAGACTTCATAGCACCGCATGCACATTTTCAACTGAGGTTTCGAAAGTACTGACCTTGAGTAGTTACAGTTCATATTGCATATGTTTCTGTTGGGATGCTCAATGATCTAGAAAGTTCAGCAGGCGCGTAGACTGCCTTTGTAACTTAAGTTTTGGAGGAAAAAGGATTCGTGACGTCACAACTCGATGGCAACTGGCAAGTTTTGTAATGACGTCGGTTTCCGTGGAATTTCCTTTTAGCAAGATAGGGCAAACTCTCCGTAGTCAAACAAGCTGCATTTTTTGAACTGGACCTTTCAAGATTGAAGGGAAATCTGTAGCTGTTTAATTTACTGGATCGCACTGCATCAACAGGAAATCTATCAACAAAAGCAATAAGAAAATGATTTAACGCTAGAAAGTTGCGAATGATCGAACGACATGCTATCGTAGAAGTTGCTGCTGGCCTTGCTTCATTCATATTACCTGGGAAGAAACGGCTTCACATCGCACCGATAATTGATTTAGAATGAGTTCGATTTGTCTGTTTGATCTACAGCATACGATCGTACAACTATTGATTTGATTCATTCCGAACTTTATGCAATGTTTACATATGCCCTAAAAGTTACTACGTAGTATTATTGAGTGACCACAGCCTGATAATGTTTCACTTAACCACAAAGTAAAAATTAAAAACTATTTGGAGTAAAGGACAGTCAAGATAGCCATCTAAAAGATGGAAATAGCCTTTTTTATTTTAATTTAATGCGATCATTACGGCTCTACATGATTTTGTTTGTTTCATACAAACCTTCCACGAAACCCTGATCTTTTTTCCTCCTTTGCATTCGTCTTTTCGGTCGTGGCACCAGACAACTCCCGATAGGGGATCAAAGATTCTCCAGCCGGGGGAGTTGGGGGTTTGGTTTTGTCTTTGAAGAGCTTCCAGTAGTTTCCCAACGAAAATCTCAGTTAACCTGCAACAGGGTGGTTGCTAGCCCTGTTTCAGCTTTCCTTCCCAACTCTTCACCCAAGATATCCCCATCCCCTCCAATAAAAAGATTGACCTGTGTCACACCGAGTTTTATGTTCTGATTCCCAGTTCACCACTGCACTGCATTAATTACCCAATTACCGTTACTTTTTTTTTACAGTGGTGCTCATCCCCATCCCATCCTAGAGGAGTTACCCCACCCCCGAAAATGTAGATGGGTAAACAATGTCATTCATTTCTCTGGCTCCTAGCTGTGTGTGTGTGTCGGGGGGGGGGGGAGGAGGAAGACACCCTGGAAGCTGGAGAAGGCTTGAATTTAGTGAGAAGAAGACCAAAGATCGAATTGCATCTATGACCTGCTTACCCTCTAAAGAAAAACGCTACGAAAGCACGTTTGTAATAGTACCAGAGGGGATGGGGCAAGGAGGCCTGATGCTTATCACGACTATCTTAGACATAGGCATGGGCTCGAGCCTGGCCTCAGTCACCCTTGGCACTTTCAGAAATAGAAGGGTCCTGTGATGGCTCTTCTAGTTCATAACAATTGTGGCATGTAAAAGATCGTTGGAAATTGCAGTTGGAATTATATATATAGCTAAATAATTGTCCCTCTCCATTTCTGGTGGTGTGGCTTCAGTTAGGAGCATGTCAAAACCTCCGGTACCCTAGGGATTACTGAATTCACAGAGTGGAACAATGAACAAAAATGCATTTTGAAATTCAATATATTTTAATAATGAAACAACCATAAACTACAAACGGTTATTAGGAAGAATTGCGTTCGTCTGAATTCAGCACTAGACAAAATTTTAAATTCGTCGTCAGTTCAGATACAGGATCAGAGCTGCACAAGTTTGTGCTTCTGAATTGTTGATTGGCAAGTATAGAAAAAAAAATCCCAGCAGACAATTAAATGAGCTTACATGCCATTGCCTACGAAACGTCGATGGTAGGACAACTAACATTTTGTGTATACAAAACGTTATACGTTTCCCGTAAACTATAGAGTACGTACAAAAGTATGGTCAGAAAGAAACTTATGGCCCTAGTTTTGCAACACAGGCTGATAAGTGCATTTCTTGCAACATTTCTTCCATTAGCTTCCGTGGACTGAAAGCACATACTCTGCTTTGCCTCGTAAGTTCCTGGAAGCAGTCAGATAAAAAGTTGCACAAAAACCATTTATCAGCATTGTGCAAAAGTACGGCCATAACTATTACTTTCACAATAAAACGAACATTATGGTAGTTGTATGTAGCACTAACAGCTGCTGTTAGGCTGCTGATTATATGCGAGGTACGCTACTGATCGCAACCACAAGCACAATGCATCCCCTGGTTTTGATGCGTGTTGGACTTCTTTCCTGGCAGAAACTATGGTCGCTGTCAAGAGTTTTTTCTCCTTTCTGTATTAGTAATGAGGCATGAACGTTGGAAATTTAAACAATATCATAAGGCATAAAAGGTGTTCTTTGAAGTAATAAAATTGTTTTAGTCACGTTGGATTTTACACTGCCAATTTTGTTTTGCATTTATTAATTTATTTATTGGTCGAAGAGCGATGCGACGAGGCCAATACTTGTCTGTGTGTTAGTTGGGAATGTGGTACCTTTTTCAATTCTCCACCAATTTAGTTGACTATTTTTGACCAGGGGTAGTAATAATTTTTATTTAAATTCATGAGTTTGAAGATAAAAGTATACCCGGTACATTAAAGTTAAAGGTGCCTGTTCACCATTTCGATAGCGTTGCACATATTCCAAACACATCATCCACTTTCCAGATTCTCCATCAGGCAGATGTGGGTCACTTGATCCCGTTTTAGTTATGAAAATCGACAGCGCTGCTGCAAATAGTGTTGTTCCATTTTTAATTTACCGCTATGTATTTTCTTTATATTGCTCGAAGATTCTACGGTGCTGCGTCTGGGAGTTGAAAAGGTGAAAACGCGCCTTTAAGTAAGTTCTTACTTGAATGATGTTTTGCTGGCCTAGTTAGCCAGCACTTTAAAAATCACTGTGCTCATTTGGTGCTTCGTGTTGCTATCTCTCTTGTACGTGGTGCCCTCTGCTGCTAGCATGAGGTGTTTAATGTTAGAATAACATGGCCCTGTTATGTTCAGGAGCTTTTCTGGAAACAACCGCACGGTATATGCTTAAGAGCTCACCCAAGTTTCTTGTTTCTTTCTTGAAAAATAATTTCAGGTTGGCTCCAGTCTGGGAGGTGACTGGAGTCAATCTGAAATTATTTTTCAAGACAGAAACAACAAACTCAGGCGAACTCTTGAAGCACATGCCATGCAGGATTGCAGGTGTTTGCATGAAAGCTCTTGAACATCATCGGGGCAAGTTATTCGAACATTAAACATCTCATGCCACCAAGAGAGGATACCACCTACACGAGAGACACCAATGAGGAGAAGTAACCAGCTAACACAGTGAATTTTAAAATGCTGGCTAATTCAAGTAAGGATTTAATTACGTATTTTTAACATGAGAAAATTAGTTATACGTGCCTTTTAACGTGAATTTACCGCGGGAAGATAAATGTGAACTTGGATAAACTTATACTTCCGAGATTTTAGGACATATACGGATTTTTTGTACCTATGGTAGTAATACGGAAAGCCTTCGCCTTGATCCCAGGAAATGCTGTCCGGACAAATTGACCTGCATGCACATTCACTGCTCAGCTTCATGGCTTCGGCCGGGCAAGTAGGGTTGTAAAATTCCGATTAATCGGATAAACGTTTACCGTAAGGTTAAAAAAAGCGATTAATCCCTGTCCCCAAATAATTTTTAAGTTTAATACTTTCGCGTCCACTCCACTTTTATTGTTCCGCCTCCAAAAACTCGCTTCGCGTGATGTCACTTGAGGCAGTGCTCCAATTCATTCAAAGGTATCGTTCCACGAAAGAACCAATCGGATGTCGCAATACTAAAGGAGTTACAAAACACACATCGAAAACGGAGCAGTTTATGCGAGGAATAAAGGCAGTGAAGTTGAGGACATCATTCAACGCAGACAAGGAAATTGGGACTCCCAGCTTTCAAACGCTACCAAGAAAGCAGCAATTTTTACTGAAACTTGGGTTTCATATATTAAATTTTGTTGTGTCGGTTTTAAATTGCTGCAGCTTGAAAAATAACGATAACAGTGTGAAACATAATTAAAGCCACAAATACGAATCTATTCTTCCTAGTTTTTGAGTAAATCAGACATCTGAAGGGTCAAAGCGGTATTGAGTATGGATTTGCTATGTGAAAGGTTGTGTTCAGAATGCTTTCAGAAATTATTATCAAAAATAAAATTGACCAATATTTTAAATAAGGCTGCACCGATACCAACTTTACCGATCAGATACCAATACCGAACCGGATATCCAAAATTGTATCCCCAATTTTTCATCAAAATTGTAGTTTTTCGGCAAAAGTCCAATAATTATTAAAATAAAATAAAATTTACATAGTAACCCACAGTTAAAACATAGCTAGGAAGATACTCAGTGATTTCCTGAGCGAACCGCATGTCGTAATCTCGAACGGTTTTAAAGTTATCGATATTTCTGCGAAAGTTGCCGAAACCGATACCGCAAATATCGGCAGCCCGAGGTTCGGTTTGTATTAAACGAAAATTGCTGAACGTTTAATCGTCAAGAAGACGATTATCGTTTAAACGATTAATCGGCACAACCCTACGGGCAAGTGTCAAACTTAGCCTTACCATACACATAAATCGCACTGAATTTCGGTTCAGAGCCCAATTATTTATCACTAAGTGTTGGAAGAAACAAAATTTCGTTAATTTGTGATGAATCGTATCTTTGCTGTATCTTGTGCGAGAATCATGTTGGCTGCTGATCACCTACATATTCATAACTAGATGGATGAGTTAGCATGCATCGTGGCACAGAAGGTGTCATCAAGCATGCACCCTAAGAATGAGAGAATGTATTCTTGTATCTTGACTTTTGAATCGAATATTGGGCCCATGGCAGTAACATGAGGTTGAGTAAATGCTTAAACCTACTTTAATTATTGGTTTGTGTATTTTTTTTACCAATTGTAGGCATGTCCAAGAGGCTTCAGAGTCGAAAGTGGGACTTCCGAATGTCTGAAGTGTGTTGCTTCTCCTTTATTTTATGACTGGCTCTATTTGGGTTTCATGGCATTGTTGCCCTTAGCCTTGCATTGGTTCTGTATTGACTTGGCTGCAAAACGTAGAAGGTGAGTCGGATGATTTTTTGTGTGTAAAAGTTTGAAGAATTTTGCAGTTTTTGTTATGTTGTTTTATTGTTTTTTCATTCCATAAAATAGGCATTGTGCCGATTACTTTTCTGTCCGTTTTTCTTTTCCCTTAAGCACAGTTGTACTTAGTTGGATTTTCTGTTCTCTGAAAGTGGCACTATCACCGATTGAAAAGCGAACGAAAATGTCATGGTGCCATCTAGCAGCAGTGATATTGTTAACCTTTACAGCTTGCTCCCAGGTGCATGAGCATGTACCAAACATTCACTCAATAATTAAGGAGGTTGTGGCTTGTTTGTTTTGTTAAAAGAAGTGTCGTTGTGCATTCCTTCGCGTAGGGTAAGCAAGTGCTAGATGTTGCCAGATTCTGCCTACTTTGAATCGTTGATAGTGTCACTTGAAGCGCAGTTGTACTTAGATTCATTTTCTTTTATACTATCATTTATACTCTATAACACTGCTCATTTACATCCAATGTGTTCAATGTACCTTTGCCTCCCTCTCTTTACTGCTTGTGACATTATAGTTATTTACTTTTTTAAGTAACTTCGTTTAATTAATGGGTAACAAACTGTAATTACATACAAGAATCCATTTGTGCTTCTTATGCAAGCTTCGTGTAATTACAAAATTAGTTTGTGGTTTTTGCTAAATATGTTAAGAATTTAAAGCTAAAAAACGGATTAAAGGAATAGTTTCAACACTCAATCTCACATTTCCGGAAACAATCTTTCCTCAAATGTTCGATAGTCTACAAATTCAACTATCTTCATCAGGCATTTTTGAAACACTTAGTCATCCCTTACTCGGTGAGTCTGGACCTGCACGGGAGGCTTTATGGAATATTGTGTCTGATTAATCGAGTAAGTACGGCAGCGTCAACCACTGATTTCGAAAAACAACAACGAGCCAAGATGTAAACTGGGACAAGCAAAAACACCTGATGAAGATACATAGTTGAATTTGTGGAAGATGTGTTTTCGGAAATTATGGGATTAAGTGTTGAAACTATTCCTGCATTTCTTTTTTTTTTTACAAAGTTGAAGATGAACTCTCATAGTACAGTAGCAATTCTGTTCGTATTTTCAACTTAAGCTACTATGTTGAGATTAGTAGCATAAGAAACCCTTTGAAAAAAAACAATAAAAAGCCCATTGTGCCGGCTAAAAATGGTTTCTTTTGCCGGAAAAATACTTAACCTTGTTAATTTTAGCATTACATTGTCCTCAATGCCATGTTCCCTGGAGGTTTCTTAGCTGCAAATAGCCGCCTGCTTGCACGCCTTACTGTGCCTACGCGGCGCAGCCGCCCTCTATAAAATCGAGAAGAAGAGGATTTGATTTCTACGTTTCCGGGTGTCGTCGTGTTGGGTGCGAGTTAAATAGAAGTATTAAGTTCGGATTGGACATAAGAGGCGTTCGGGTTCATTTCCTACGATGTTGGATAAAGCCAGAAACGTGATAGGTTTTGAAGGTTCAGAAGATTTTTGCACGGAAGCTTGTTCTGGGGTGGAGAGTCACTGACGAGAAGATTGGGCCAAAAATGCAGAAGGCTGGGTCTGCTGACAGGGCTTGAATTTCGGAACACCGAAAGCTGGCCGTGAGGGCTACTAAGAAGACTGTTTTTCGGGTTAAGAGGAGAAGAGAGCTGTCTTGCATAGGTTCGTATGGATCTTCCATTAAGGGTTGTAGTACAAGAGAGAGTTCCCAGTCGGTTACTGTTCTCTGTGTTGTGGGGCGTTCGTTGATGTGGTCTTTGTTGTCTTTCGGCCAACGTCCCGAGATTTCTTGATCCCCATCCTTTGTTCGAAGCATCAGTGAAGAGAAGGTGGTCAGGTGGTGGTTCGTGGATAGGTTTGACATGTCGGACCACCAAAAGAGGCTTTCGTGGGGAAAGTCGTCGTGTAAAGCTATCTTCTTGTCTGGGTAGTTTTGGTGACTTGTCCAGTGATCGATGCAATGGTGGTGGAAGGGTCTGACCATCCAACGGCTATAAGGTACTAGGTTCGCCATTGCGTCCATCTTTCCGATGAGTGAGTTCAGTTCTCGGACTGAAAGGAAGTTTTGCTTTCGGAATTGCTGTATGTGAGTTAAAAGGTCTTCGATTCGTTCCAACGAGGGAGAGATTCTTGCTGATTGTAGATTGAAAGAGGCTCCTAGAAACGTGAAAGTTTGGGCCGGTGATAGACGGAATTTTGCATAGCTTTATGCCGAAGCCCAGTTGGTTCAGAAGACCGATTGTTTGATCCCGGTTGTCGAGAGGCGTAGAGGGTCTTGGTTGCTGAGAGCCCAGTCGTCGAGATAAGCGTTCGCTTGGATTTGATGTTGGTGTAGAAAGGCCAGGACGGGCTTTAGCACCATGGTGAAGAATCATGGTGCTGTGTTTAAGCCGAAAGCGAGACAGCGGAATACGTAGACCTTTCGGTTGTAGATGAAGCTGAAGAAGTGGGTTATTGCAGGGTGAAGGGGAACATGAAGATACGCATCCTCGAGGTCGATTGAGATCGTCCAATCATTTTGTTGAAAGGATTGAGTAGAGAGTTTCCATTTTGAAGTGGTCGTTTGAAATGAATTTGTTGAGTGGTTTCATGTTGAAGATGAGCCGAAGGCCTTCCGATTTCTTTGGTCGGGTGAAGATCGTACTGTAAAATCCTGGGCCTGGATTGTGGCATACTTTGATGGTTTCCTTTTGAAGGAAATGTGAAATTTCGGATGAAAGAGTCTCTGTTACTGTTGGGGAGAATTCCCAAGGTGGGGAGATTGCCGGGAAAGATTTTGTGTGAAAGGTCGGACGAAATCCGTGTTTGATGATCGAAAGGATTTCTGTATTGCGGGTTATTTTCTGCCAAGCTGGAAGGAAATGGCGGAGTCTTGCGCCGACCGGAACGTGGGAGAAACAGAGGGTGTCATTGTTGACTTTTCTGAAAGGAGCTTCTGCCCCCTGGTGAGGAAAAGCGGCTGCGGCATGGTGTACGGCGGTTCGAAAGGACTGCTGCTTGTTTTGAGAGCTGGAGCTTGAATCCTTTCGGTTGACGGCCGAAGGGGGTGTAGGCTTGTTCCAATCTTCCGAAGACGGACGTGGTGTTGGCCTGTTCCTGTGGAAGGGACAGTTTTGCATCTGCTGTTTTGGTTTAGGTTTCCGGGAAATGACGAGATGTAGAGCGAGCGAAGGAGTCAGGCCCCGAAAGAGTGTGTCAGACTCATGGATTGGTTGGTTGCAAAGGCAGTTTCTGGTTGAATCATTTAAGTTGTTTGTTGATTTAAGAGCTATTTCACGTAGAAGGACAGTGTTGTTGATATTGGCCCAGTTTAGAGAAAGTTATGTTGCGAAACTGGCTATCTGGAAGAGTCGTGAAATGAGGGACGAAAGGTTACGAATCTCTTCCGGGGTGGCGTCGGCTGAAAGCTTCTCACAAAGGGCGTTGACTGCTGTGTTCAGGACGTCAGCCTGGGAAGTGGCTCGAAGGCTTAGGCGCAAGCATTTGTCGTTGTCGCACAAGACGAAAGTTGGGATGTTGGCTTTCTTCGTGATGGAGAGAGCTGTGCCGAAATCCAGTTTAATTTCACTACAGAGAAATTCACACTCGGAGTAAGTGTCAAAGTTCTTTGGGTTGGTGGCACCATCGCCGAAGGAACGGAAGAAGCTTGTTTCACGGCCTGGGCGTGGGGTGGGAGGTTCTTTGTCCAGAATGAGCGGATCGCCTTTCCCTAGCAGGGACCCTTCGTTACGAAGGAGGTATGTCAGAAGAGTAGTCGATTGACGTAGAAGGCTCTGGGGCTTGGAGTCGCGGTCCCGAAGGGCGAAGCCAAATCCTGTTTTTAACCCTCGGTTGATGACGGGAGCGTCGGCAGATTGTGAAGGCTTGTACAAGAAGCAATCTGGCACTGTTTCTTCGACCGTCTTCAGAAGGGTGGCCAAGGGGATTGTTGGGTCATCATTCCCTTCGTCAATGAAGTGAATTTTCCTGTTGGACGATAGGGGAGTTTGAGCTGGGAGTGAAGGCGTCTTGGGAGCAGCAAGGGACGGCGGATTGTCAGCCGGTCTTTGCTTCTTGGCGGCAGTTGCAGAGCGCTTTCAGCTTTCGTGGCTTGCAGTGGAGGCAACCCATTCCTGTGTACGAGCTTGACGTGCAGGACAGGGGAGGCATTACTTCTCTGGAGTGTTTCCGAAAGGCGGTTCCACGAGTTAATGGACTTCGGAGCGAGATACGCCCTTTCGGGAGGAGTTGGATGATAGATCTAGAGGAGAGTTTGGTGCCGGTGGGTGGTCGGAAGTGGAGACAGCAAGCCGGTAATTCTTCTTCGTCTCATGGTAAGAATTTCGTGCGTGACGGATATCTTCTGCGAGGGCCGAAAGGTCAGGAGCGGGAGGGGTCCGTTGACCGGGTTGAAGCGGGGACTCGTCTTGGAAGGCCAGCAGCAAGGTCGAGTGCAGAGACCCAACGGTCGCCGAGGACGAAGGCACAAGCCGGAGCATGAAAGCGGGCAGCTACTGAAGCGAAGCTTACCGTGGTGGCCATCTTCAGTGAAAATCCAAATTCCAACGTGCGAAGGGACAGTGAATGAGAGCGAGGTGACGTGTAGGAACCTCTGGGGGAAAATGAATAGCGAATGCGTTCGCGCTCTCGCGTTTATAGAGGAGGGCTGCGCCACGCAGGCGCAGTAAGGCATGTAAGCAGGCGGCTATTTGCAGCTAAGAAACCTCCAGGGATCATCACACACATTGAGGACAATGTAATGCTAAAATTAACAAGGTTAAGATTTTTCGGCAACAAGAAATTTTGTTTTGGAACATCAAAATTGGTTAATTTGTTTTTGCAAAATTATTTTCTTTATTGCCAAAACAACTTAACCTGGTAATTTTAGCATTACATTCCTCGAATGTGATGTTCCCCTGGAGGTTACTTCCGGTCTGTAGACGCTTGCTTGCATATCCCAACCCGCATGCGCGGCGCGGTCCTCCCTTATAAAAGCGACAGCGCGCACGCTATCGGCATTCATTTTCCTCCAGAGGTGTCTCCACGCCACCTCGCTCCCCGATTCCCCGACTGTCGTTTGGAAAATTGGATTCTTCACCGAAGATGGCCACCGCTTCGAAAGCCCATCCTTCGTCCGACGCTCATCCTCGTGCTCTTGCTCACTTAGATCTTGGCAGCCGTTGGGCTTCTGCCCTCGACCTCGCCGCTTACGACCCTGCCCGCACAACACTTCCTGATGTCACGCCTTCTCCTGCTGTCGCATTGCCTGACTCCCCAGTCCTCCCAGGCCAGCGCACGCCGCCTCCCGCCCCGTTGGACCTGTCGTCCCTCCAGCACGACCTTCAAGTCGCCAAAGACTCCTACCGGGCTGCCAAGCGGACCCTCCGCCGTGCGACACTTGCCCATTCTCTGGACCGGGACTCGCCGCTCGACCTGTCGTCCAACTCCTCCCGGAAAGGCCTCAGCGTCAGCCGCAGTGTCATACGGAAAATCGTACATGACACTGTCCGTCACCTCCAAGTCAACCCGATGCCGCCTCCTTCCTGCACATCATTGGTACGCAAGGCCCGCACCCAGGACTGGGTTGCGTCCACATCAAGCCACGAAGGGGACAGGCGTGCCGCTTCTACCCCCCCCCCCAGATAAAGACGACCCAGATAAAGACGACAAACCCTGCGGTTGCCTTGCATCCTGTTGCACGACGACATTCCCTTGACGCCTGAGTCTGGCATCAACTACCGACTCTGACGTCCACGTCATTCCGACAGCTCTAAATCGGCCCCGCTCGGGCGACATTCTGCCCAAGTTCTCACCCAGCACACCGTGATCCTGTCGTCCGGCCTCCCGCCACATCAGGAAGCCTTAGCTCCACCGAATTCAACTCTTGGCAGCCTCTAGCCTGCGCTTACCGTCCGACGTCCCACTGCACCTATCCCGGTCGTCCAACCATCCCTCTGTCGTCCGGCTCGGTGCACACCACGTCGTTTGCGTCGTCAGGCGACGGGCCTGTCAAACTCTCACGTCAACAGCCGCCTTGTAAGCCGGCTATACACCGGCCACACGAGGAGCTTCCGCAACCACGACACGTCGTTACACTGCCGATGGCCCTGCCGCCTGCTGGTGCTTAGCGTCCGTCATCTCTTTCGCTTGGATTCCGACCGTCCAACCATCGTCCTTCATCCCGTTTGACGCACTCCACATCCGCTTGTGTCGTTCGCCCTACCTACTGTCCCAACTTGTGGCCACCACCTCCTTAACCGTGGCTTACGTTTGGCTTCCAACGTTTGAGCCTTCCCACACAACCCTCACACGAACAGGCCCGGAAACGAACCTGAACGCCTCCTCTGTCCGGTTAGAGCTCTCCGCTTCTACCTAGCCCGCACACAGCACGAAGACATACGGAGAGGCAGAAACCAACTCTTCCTTCCAGTGGACCTCCAAATCGGCGAAACAACACGTTATCACGTTGGATCAAGAAAACAATCAAAGCAGCTTATGACAAACACGAATTGAGCAAGAACATGAGAGTGACGGCGCACGAAGTGAGAGCTATCTCCACATCTTGGGCCCAACATAATGCCACCCCAATTGAAGAAATCTTGGCAACAGCGTCTTGACGCCACCAGTCCACATTCACATCTCACTACCTAAGAGACATGACGAAAAATGAATCCGGACTACATCGGCTGGGACCGATCGTCACAGCCAGAACCGTGGTCGAACCCCCTTAAGTACTCAGAACGAAGCAGAACCAGGACCCATGAAGGAAGCAAGTTCCACCCAGCTAGAAGCAAGACCCTCAATCAACGGTCCTTTTTAGGGCCACCAATTCCTACGAAAGAGACCAAATTCCTGTTAAGCCCAAATGTTCTGAATAAAGTGCGAATTTTTCTCTTGCAGATAAAGAATTTATGGGGGAAAGCCTGCTTGCATCCCGGGGCGCTCGTACAGGCGGTGCCCGCCACCAACTTTGACGACGTCAACTGGTAATGCTAAAATTACCAGGTCAAGTTGTTTTGGCAATAAAGAGAGAACATTATGCCGGCCCCCAGTCTGGCCGGCTAAAAAGGTTTCTTTTTGCCTAAAACATTCTTAATCTAACTCCCGCCCTGCCTCCCCTCTCGAGTCACCGCCTGACACATTGAGAGTAAAATGAATGCCGATAGCGTGCGCGTTGTCGCTTTTATGAGGGATGACCGCGCCGCGCATGCGCGGTGGGATATGCAAGCAGCCGTCTACAGACCGGAAGTAACCTCCAGGGAAACATCACATTCGGGAATGTAATGCTAAAATTACCAGGTTAAGTATGTTTTAGGCAAAAAGAAACCTTTTTTAGCCGGCAAAATGTTCTATTTTTTACATGAATTTCACTAATCGCATACAAAGAACATCACAAATATTTTAGGCTCCTTAGGCCTTATTTTTTCTCATGACTTAATTAACATGCTCTTGCCGACATTATTTTTTTTTGCTGACAGTAAATATATTTGCTAAATTCCTAAAGGCAAAAAAAAAATTTACCGTGTCTTGTGGGAGTTAAAGCAAAGTCTTCCTAAGGAGTTTTCAGTTTTTTGTTGGGTTCACTCCGGATCCTAAAACTGGCTCCTAAATGGTGGACATATGGTTGCTGGCAATGTATTAGGTTCTGGTGCTGGAGGTCTCGGGGTCAGTCCTGGCACCAGTCCTCCTCTGTGCGTTCGGGAAGTTCCCTGGAAATGTGCTCAAGCTCTTTCGATTGTTGCATGTAAAATATTCTAGGAATTTCCTTTCAAAATTCTCCCTCTCATCTCTATTTTAAAATAAAAAGGACGTCATTTCAATGTTTCCCACCCGTTTTTCAAACGGCATTAAGAAGCCAATTGGGTTGTAGCTGGCAATTAACTGGACTTAATAAATAATAATGCCATGTAGCAACAAATGCTTTCCAAAAACCAACAGTCTGATCCATCAAAACTTAAGGCTGTGGAGACAGATTGGTACCATACCTCCAAATTTTTCACGTCAATTGTGGGCTAAAACTGTTTTCATCAGTGGTACGTGTGGATAGATTAGATCGGTTTTGGAGAGGACTGAATGCATAAAACACATTTATTGAAATTATTGCATGCAGTAAAAGTTTCACAAACTGGAATAAGGCATTGGGCACTGAAGTGTTAAAGGTGTGGGAAGTTTCCGGTTATTCTTTTTTTTTTAACTTAGTAGGCCAGCCTGCCACCCTGTCAGTTAAAACAGTTTGTGACTGACTTGCGTATTAACTGTGCTGTTGTATGGAAACTCGTCCCTTTTTGTTAGCTGTCTAGTGCTGTTAACCAGTCACATTGGCAACGTAAAATACGGAAGCCACAGATGCAATATGATTGCAAATAGATTTTCACTTACTTTTTTGTAACGCAGCACCAAAAGTGTTACAGTTACTTCAAACTAGCGAATTTTCGAAGGCCTATACTGGCATTCTTCCTCACATACACGGAGCTTGACAGCAGCAACTTGGAAAGTTGATACAATGAAGAAAGGGAAGGGGGGTGGGGGGAAGAATTTGAATCATCACGTTCGTTGTGGAAGTAGGACAGTTGGTGCATGTGCATCCCATTGCCCAAGCCTGAGGAAGAATGCCAGTATAGGCATTCGAAAATTTGCTAGTTTGAAGTAACTGGAACAATTTTGGTGCTGCGTTACAAAAAAGTAAGAGAAAATGAACGAAAACCAAAGTAAATCGTCCGTACCATTTGAATTGGAAATAGAATTAATGCTTAGTGACATTTATTAATTTGAAGGTTTGACTTGTTCTCAGCCATAGCCATGGTGCTAATAGGAGAGAGGGACAATGTCACTACGTAATTTCAATTGTATATTCCTAGAATATTTTACGTGCCACAATTAACATGAGCGCGAGGTATCATGGGGCCCATTTCTCTTCCCGAAAATGCCTGGGATGGCTGAGTCAGCCTCAATCACACCTGAAATTTGGGAGTAGTCTTTATACTCCCTACTAATTCTTTTTAGGTACATGGATTGATGTTGATAAAACATAAATGGCTAAATCAAATGTGACTTGCTTTGTTACAGTTTTACTAAAGGCGTCTTAGTGTTGCACACATCAGCATTGGTGGAAGTTGTAACAGCAGCCATTTTGACGGTTTTGGTTGCCCATCCCTCCGGCACTCTGACCATTCATTCCTGTCCTGTAGAACAACTAGCAGATTGGTATACCATGTTGCACAATCCAAGTCCTGATTACACAGAGACATTACACTGCACCCAAGAAGCAGTTTATCCATTGTAAGTTAGCATTGCTTTGCTTGTTTTCGTGACTGAAAAAACTAATTGCCATGTTTGAAAGTGTAAACTTGACAACCTTGTAAATTGCTTTGTACCTTTTTGTAACATTCTTTTAAAATCTATACTTGTTTTGTTTGCAGGTACACTGTGGTTTTTATATATTACGCATTATGTCTGGCATTTATGCTACTAGTACGTCCTGTATTAGTTTCATATTTTTTGCCTATTGGAGGAAAGAATGCGGTTTATGCAGCGTTGTATTTTCTTCCAATTCTTGTGGTTATTCAAGCCATATTTGGAGGACTGTTGTGTAAGTTGTGTTTAGGTTGCGTTACAATTCTTTAATCATGTGAATGGGGCTGTACCTATGCTGTTATCGGTATCACCCTCTTGTGATGATACCAGACCATAATGGTCAATTTTATTATACCATTCATATAGAATGGCCTTTCAACAGAGATCAAAATCGAATTTACAGTTAACCATACATGTCTATGATACACAAACGTTTTTGTTATTTTCAAGCATAACGAAAGGCATATTGGCAAATATTTTGTCCGTTTGGATGTTAATGTACCTACCAAAATTCAGTTTAGGACAAAACTTTTTTTTAGCGATGCATAAATGTTTACTACTTTGGAGCCCCTGAAGGTTCGCGTCTAGAGCACGTGCATTTATTTGCTTCCTCTTGCTGTCGTATTGCCGTTAATGTTACAGTATTTTTTATTTTTTTTTTTTATTTCAGATTATTCTTTTCCATACATTACAATTATATTATCCGTTATATCAAATGCCGCACATTTCGCATTTCGTCTAGATCAGGTATGACATAACGTTTGGCTGTACATATATTCATTAAGAGTGTATCAATTTGCTTTTTTTTTCTGTGAACCGATACCAAGTGATTCAATCAAAAAATGACCAGGGTACTGAATGATTTTACTGAACTAAAATTTGACCCTGATCTCGTCCAACTCCTAACCGATACAATCATACAACCAATAGTTTTTGATCACAGCTCTAATAATTCAACACTCTAAACGTTCATTGTTACATTGTTTTAAGTATACGTCGATAATTTTGAAATGGATAAATCAAGTGCAACTAAAGTAATAGCTGGAAGAGATGCATTCTATTTTGATATGCTGAAGGCCAGGGATCAGAAATCAATTTTCATGATCAGTAAGTTAGTGGGAATTCTTGATTTTATACTTTATTTAAAACTGATCAGGCTATAATGACAAAATCTTACTGCAAATCTAAAATCGACAGTCCAAAACGCACAACCAAAATTGATCAAGTTTCCACTAAAACTTGCGAATTTTCGACAACACTTGTACTGGTTGTCTTCTTCAGGCGACGACAGTCTAAGAGACTTGCACATATTGCACACTCCAGCACTCCACTACACCAACAAACTTTCTTGCTGTTTCTTATTTTTGTTGGAGTAGTGGACTGCTGGAGTGTGGACAATATGGTGCAAGTCTCTTAGACTGTCTAGACTGTTGCCTGAGAAAGACAACCAGTACAAGTGTTGTCGAAAATTCGCACATGGAAGCTTGAACAATTTTGGTTGTGCATTTTGGACTGTGGATTTTAGGTTTGCAGTACAATTTTCTGATTATGAGTATCAACCGAAGTAAAACAGCTGATCCTTCAATCTTTCTAATGATCAGGCTATGACTGGCAGGCTGCAGATTAACAGTCGTAATAAAGCACAATAACGTATTCGAAAAAACGGCAATAGCATTCATTCAAGTTTACGAAAGTAGAAGTCATTCATCGATATTCGCTCTACAGCCATTCAATTTAGTGAAGGATGAAAGTTTAAAACAAGAGTCGTGATGGCCACTAGCACAAGTTACTAATAAGTGAAAAGTTTAGAATTTCTGTACCGATCGATTTTCATAAAACTGGGGATGGAAGGGGACCCAGCTTAGCTCCGAAGCCTCCGATATTTGCCGATCAGAGCCTGATTGGTTAAAATTTGTTGCCAGTCAAAATGAAGAAAGTTGCTAGCTAACTACTGATCATGAAAACCATTTCTGATCACCTGTCATAGTCTTGACAAGTGCAACTGTGCGAAGCATTCATCTTAAAGAGTACTTGTTGCGCTTCCCCAATTAGCCACTTCCAATATAATACAGTACAAAATTCAAGCAGCACTCATTTAAATTGGTGAATTATTACATCTATGCAGTTGCTGATTATTGTTCTGTAGATCGTATTGGTTAGAAGTTTGACCGAAATTACATCAGTGACCTGTTTGTGTTTGGTATGCCACTCTTTTTTTACAATTGGTTTGAGGTGAACAAATCTGAATTTTACAGATGGTGGTGATTGCGTAGATGACAGCTAATCCTTAGCTTTTATCTCTTGTCACGAGTACCTTATTGAATTACATGTCCTGTCGTATCATGTACACAATTTATTTTTCCTTACAGTCAATGAAGTCTTTGTTGCTGCAAACTATTACGGACATTCGCAACATGGTCATCCTACTTGGGCATTGGGCCCTTCATGTGTATGGCATCGTAGCCATCACACAGTTGAGAGACCTTGCCTTTAACACTGCTTTGATGGCACTAGTACCGTTTCCAGCTATTTTTTACATGTTGACTGCTAGATTTACAGACCCAAACAAGCTTCACGTAAGCTGAGCATTATAAATAGGCTAGTGAGTGTACGTAAGAGAGTAAGACAACATTTTTATTTAAGTTTTCATACTATTAAACTTTTTAACAAGTGTCGCTGTCATAATGTGTCCCACTACTACAGGACCAATGAACAGATAGTGCGTCTGTGGCACCATAACACAAGTCTAGAAAGTGTTTCGATAGCAAGTTTCGCCAGATTCAAGAATCGGTTTCATAAGTCGCTCTGCATGGTCATAAAGAAAGATGATGCCAAAGCTGCCCTATCTTCAAAGAAACAACTAGAAGGTTCTACCTTTGCCTGTTGTAAAAAAAAAAAGTAGCAAAGCTATAGATAGGTCATTCTATAATAATGTATGTACTATGTGATGATTGTTGGAAATAAAACTAAATGTAATCATACATTTTTTCTAAGTATACTGTTTAAGGGTGTGTTATTCGTTGGGTATACTCGATGATGCAACCTTATCTGTGTACGTACCTTAAGCCCATTGCTTCAATTGACAGCAAAGAAAGATTACACACATCTAGAATGCTACGTTCCAGCAGTCTTCTGTGAATTTATTCCTATAATCTTCAACACTTAGTGGCCCGGTCGGCACTAATTAAGACATTCCTACATTTCTGGAGTCTTGTGTTGTTTCTTACATGGCCATCATTCCCGTTCACAACAAACCGCTCTTAATTATAACGCTGGTTCATTACAAAACGTCTTGAGCCAAAAAAATAATCTTCTATCACGCTATTGGTACTTAAACTAGGAGTATGTGAAGCAGCCGGTTAACTGTCATACAGCCGCATCCTCAAAACTGTTGCTTGTGCCCTGCGAACAACCTGTGTGGCGGCACTTAATGAAATAATTAGATGCGAATGATGGTAGTCTAACAGCTACCTCAGTCTTCTTGCTTAAGATTTGTTGCCATGATCTTCTACACAATTGCTGAATTGAGGCATCCCTAGCCAGAAGCCTTTCTCACCTTATAGTTTATGTGCAGTTACGTCTGGGTTTATTACTGTATAAGTTGCCTCACACCACATTGTGGTCACTTCATAACAAGGATTTCAGTATTCTCCTTGGTAACAAACACATTGGAAGGTTTGCTTCATGTTGGCAATCCTGAATAGCCTCAAAAAGCTGTGAGCCTTATTCTGTGGACATTCACTACAACTTCGTCTTTTTTTGACACAAGGTAGTGCATTTTTAGAAAGCATTAACCCCTTTTGTCCAAACGGCGATACATTGTTGTTTCGAAACTGGATCAAAAATTACCGATATATCTTGCCCTCCGTTCAAAACCCTGTTGTAAAGAAAAACTTGTAATTATATACAGCGGAGGTGTAATTCTGGGTAAATTAAGTATATTGAAACGTGTATTTTTGGTTTATTAATTTTATATTTCGTGTTTTAATTATCTTAAATGTGTTTTTGTTGATATTGTCGTTAAAATTGATGCAAAATTACTGTTGTAAAAGCTACTGTCGTAACTCCTCAACAATGCAACGCTATGACACCATCGTGCACGCGTTACAAAGCTGGGTATATCCACGTTCCTTGCCTGCCATGAATGACGTCATCAACTTCAATATCACTGCCTTTATTCCTCGAATAAAACTGCTCCGTTTCGACGTCCGTTTTGAAATTCCTTCAGAATCACTTGCTCCGGTGAACACTGAATGCGTTGGGTTCCAATCTCAATCTGCTTGGGCCAATATTAAAAAAAAAAACATCTGAATGGTGCAAGTTAGTTTTACGTGGAGTAAACAGTACAGCAACACATTGGTATACTGAATATGAAACATGTCTTATTTTTGTTTGGTTTTGATTTTCATTTGTTTCATTCACTCAATCAATGCGCGTCCCCCTTCAGTCGCTCCTACCTTGGTTAAGAGTAAGTACACCAATTAAGCTTTAATTATTTTAAAAATACAACAAGCTGGATGATGATTCCCTGACAGAAATATAATTTCTTTCAGTGACCTGACGTTATCCGGTCCCAACCCGGTCTACATGCACTGACATTTGAATATTTCCATGGGAAATAAATAAAACATCCAGTGAGTGGCCATACAGATGAAAAAATGTCACGCGTCATCCTGTGGCCGAGAATTGAACCTGGGTCGTCCGAATACATGTTGACTGCTTAACCTCTAAGCTACCACGACTACCACAAGACTAGCTTTAGTTGCAGTCCCCGTATGCTACGACGGGTGTTTCTATATATCTTCTCACTACAGTTTTCTTTCTCTTCACGGGAAATAAATTAATACACATTTGTACAACCAAGTCCAAACCTTATAACTTATGCCATAAAAGTGTCAGTGCTTAATACATGCACCAAGAATGACTAATACGTTCATGTAATTGTTTAACCCAAAAGCAACTGTTCCAAATGAAATAGCTCAGCTCTGAAAGCCCACATCTATGAAATAAATACGCCCCTTTTTATCGTTTCAGGCTATCAATTTTGTGGCCGAAGGCCTCAAAATTAACACTGTAGCTTTATTTTGGTTTTTACTATACATGTTTAACTGAAACACGGATCCTTTCATTTTACTCCTCAAAAATCTTCATCAATTTCGACGAAAGTTTGATTTGCCAGGCACAGCAGCAAATACATAAAAAGTAACTTGATTACTGCTGTGTGACCTCTGCATGATTATACTATATTTATGTACATACAAGGTGGTACAAAGTCTGTAGTCGGCTGTGCAGTACTTATACGGTAAGGAATGGCATTTAAACAGACCAACATTAGTAACTAATGACATGTCAGTAGCAAACATACTGATAATAAATGCAATGGCCTTGATGGCCTATTTCTTAATTGCATTAGTGAACATCCTAGAGTGGTAGTGTAAATTCGAAAAACGTCTTTCCTATTAACGGAAACTAAGAATCAAAAACCTGTGACAAATTAAGTCGATATTGTGGAAGAAGTCAAGAACTGTGGCTGTTGCGACGACTAAAGTTTGTAGGAAAAACGGGACAATGACAACTGAAACAGCAAAATTGAAATCGGTTCTAAACTCCACGAGATATGGAAGAAACAAAATCTGTGGGTAATAGCTTCACTACAGTACTCAGTACACCCAGCATAATATGCTGCACTACTTAGTGTTGCTGGTTTAATGCAAATCAGCAAATGCTTCAATTCATGTGATTGAAATCTTTGCGCCAGCAAAACTAAAAACCACACGCTCAATTAAAAAAAAAAACCATTAAACCACTAACTAGGCATTGGTAAACGTAAGATTCAACAAAGAGAAAAATACAAAATAAGTGATACTGGAAACAAAATCCACAAGGGTGAAAGAATTTGCCAAGTTTCAGCAAGTGACTAGCGATATCAGAATAAAAATGGCTGCCACCACTAAATCATCTACTTACCGAAAAGTTTTCCCCAAAGAAAAGAATGCTATCACTTGCTCCCTCCTCCCCTCCCCACCCATCGAAAAAAAACCGATTTTACTTCTAACTGGGTTACTGGCAAAAATAAGATGCCACCGGAAAACAAGTGGTATCTGAAACAAAACAAAGCTGAAAGAACCAGCCAAGTTTGTAAGTGATATCGGAACGAAAATGGCTGCCACCAAGTTGCCAAGCTAATCCCACTGACTAATTACTTCAGTCGTTAAACGAAAAACTTGACCATTGCTACAACAGATTGTTTCATTTAATCTTTCATCTAATACTAGGTGGAATTAGCTTGACAACTAATGTAGCAATTGTGCTGATATCAATACTATGATTGGGTGAAACTTGACTGCTTCTTTCACCCTTGCGGGTTTTGTTTCATACATATACTTATATTGTATGTCTATTACAAACCAAATATGTATGTACTAAAGGAAGCCCGTGCTACAAAAAGTGCATGTTTTTTTTGCATGTGCAAGTGCCTGTGTTGATGTACAGTTTGGTCGCCCATGTTTCACCGAACTAAGTTACTTCAATCAATTTTTTGTGCACACTGGCTAACAAATGCCGAGTTTCAATCACGTCGTTAACTCAATCATTCCATCCCCCCTTCATTTGTGTTTTACTGTTAAGTTGACGAACATGTGAAGCCAAATGCTGGTTTTGTACAATTCCCACAGACATTGCATTTGTATTGAATTTTGTTCAGTTCTTCCATGTTCATTTAGACTAAAATAAATGGCTTTGCAGTTCCTGAAAATATGTGAAATAAATCCAAACCTTCAGCCCGCTGACATTGTCATTTTTTTGTGTCTGGGAGAGGCAGAAAGTGTGGGAAGTCCGATTCCTCTTGCTAGATACAGTTACCAGCTAGGGTGTTAGTCCTCGCCTGCAGGGAGAGCTGGTAGTAAGAGTATGCATTTTGTTTACCAACAGCCTCTCCCAGATGTTATTTGAAAAGTCGTTGACTCCACTATGACTGCGCGAGGTCCGTGGAAAGGGTAGATCAAAATATATTTGAGTAGCAAATACCAAGTGACAGATCCAATTGCATTTTATTTAATGCTAACATCATTAATTCGTGTGGGCACAAAGATATTAGTGGCTTCGTCCTTTCTCACCTCCCTCCGCACGGTTTATGAGTAGTTGCACACAGGTAAGAAATTCCCATAGTGCACATTTATGTAATTTCTCCATAATGTAACACAGATGAGGAGTAAATCCATGAAAGAGAAATGATATTTCTTCCAGGGAATGATATTTCTACTTACCTGCAGGAGAAGAGAAGTTCTCTGAGTGGTGAACGACGAAGTCTGTGTTAGGTAAACTCCCATCCCATCTCCCTGCGGAATGTCTTACCAGTTTGTCGCGATAAACAAAGAGTGGTTAGGCGCGGTGGGAAGGGAGCAGGTAGGGCTGCGATGCAATTGTGCATATATTACCATAGGAAAAAGTGCCGAAGGAGAGGAAGAGATCCCATTACGTTAACAGACTTCGTTGTTCACCACTCTTTAGAACTACTACACCACTTCTGCAGGTAAGCAGTTTACCTTGGTTGAAATGTCGTTTATCCCATTCCACAGCCTGAATTGGGTAAATCAGTTTTACACCTGAATACCTACCCAATTAAAAATTTGCATCGTCTAGACTTTGACAACTAGGATGGAGGGTAGTTGCCGTCATGAGCTTCCGGGTCAATTGGTGGTTCCCTGGCTTCTATCTTGAATTTTCTGTAGTATGGCAGTGAAGCCGACGGAAGACAGGGTAGTAGCCTGGACGACATGTCTCGTAAATAGTAGTGACGGTAGTATCGCATTTCCACGAGGCAGCTGGAAATATCTCTTCCAATAGAACTGCGTTATAAGCCACCCAGAATGAAGAAATCGCACAAACTTCACGGGTGGTGATCTTGACATTTTCCGATACTTCATCCTTGTCAAATTCTTTGTAGGAGAAGGAGATAACAGATCTGATGCATGCATCAATCATAGCAAGGGACCGTAGGTCCAGCCTTTGAACGGAACGGAAGGAAAAGGTTGGCTCAACCTTTGCGAAGTCCTAACAGGACATTGCAGTCATTTGTCTTCGTCGCTAGCCAGGAGTCCTTGGGAAGGAATGGTAAAAGATCTTGACAGTCCGATAGAACTTTGTGTCTTTGCATGGAAGAAAGCTCTAGTCGAAAGTATTATGGAGGTTGGCTCTAAGCACCGATATGCTTCAACCATACTCAAAGCTTGAATTTTGCTACATCTATTTTAATTCCTGAAGTTAAGGCCAGAAGGAAAAGTCTCTCTCGTTAAGAGACCTAAAGTTGCTTGTCCTAAGGGTTCGTAGGGATACTTTAGAAGACTTGATAACACCAACGGAAGGTCTCACTTCAAAACAGTTTACGAGTGACAGGTCTTCAACTCCGAAGGCCTTGGTAGTTGAGATAACGGAAATCTTCAATGATTTTTTTGTAGACCCAGCTGCTTTAAAAACAGAGTTCCATGCCGAAATACTTTGATTGTGGACATATTCGTGCCTGCTATAAAAAAATCCATCAAAAAAATCATTCTTTCCATGACACCAACGTATCCCTTCCTTCATAGATCTTACGAGTGTTATCTCAGAGACCTCCAACAATACAGTTGGCAACTTTCTCCGAAACTCCATCTGCCTTGAAGAGCTGACGACAGTAGCCAGGCGTGAAGTCTTAGGACTGGTGGACTATCCTTCCTCTTTATGGGGTGAGAGTGTCCTCTTGTACTGGTAGTTTTCTTGGAACGTCAACTAGAAGATCAAGGAGAGGAACGAACCATGGTTGAGCTGGCCAGTCTGGAGCTATTAGAAGAAATAGGTCTTCCGTCTTTACAATCTTCTCTAGGATTTGTAGAAGGTAAGAAGGGAACAGGTAACCGAACATCTTGTCCCATGACATCGACAGTGAGTCCGTTGCCCAAGCCTGAGGATCCGGAAAGGAAGGCGGCGATTTGCTTCAGTTGCGATATGGCTTATCATAGGCATTCCCCAAAAGGCAAAGATCGACTTGCACATTTCCATCTTCAGAGACCATTCTGTTGTCGGGGTCTTGCCTTTCCTTGACAACTCGTCTGCAAGACATTCCAGTTTACCGGGATGCGTAGGGAAAAGATCTTCATTCTTTTCTTCGGAACGGGTTTCCCTCTCCCTCATTCAGATACGCAACAGCCGTGGTGTTGCCAGTCTGGTTTTCAATGGCCTTTTCCTGAATGGAGTCTTGAAAATGAACCACGGCAAGATAGATTGCACATAATTCCAACACGTTCATGTGCAGGTTCTTCTCTTCCAGGTTCCAGGAAGGTGCAGTAGTGGAGGCAATAGTGATGAGAATGAGTTGTGGCTACATTTCCTTGGGGGCGTATTTGAGCATGTTTACCAGGTTGCACCACCAGATCACCACCAGATAACTTATTTGCTTGGGAACGATGGTGACATCGAAGTAATCAGCTGGTACAGGTCCAACAGTGGTCGACAATGGGACTTTCAAAACCAATGCAGAGGAAACACTCCATTGGCAGTGAGGAATCAAATCCGCTGCAGCGTCCTGCAGTAGGAAGATTTTTGCACAGTTTCCTCATTGAGAACTAATGTTCGTTCATTAGATCAATGATCCCTTCCTTAAGTGAAAGAAATCTTGCCGGTGTGGAACAGATTGAAAAATTCTCCATCGACTAGTGCTCTCAGAAAGGTGAACTTAATGGAGGGAGTAGGGCGGGACTTCTTGATGTTTATTCAGAAGCCAAGACGGAACAGCAGGTCTGGTGTTTTTCCAGTAGAATTTTCCTCGAAATTTTGGTTCCGGAGTAGCCAATCCTCCAGATAGGTGTGAAGTGAATTTAGATCTTTCTGGAGTGAAGAGTCACTAAAATCAGACGTGTGATGTAAGCCGAGATTCCTGGGGCTGTCGTCAGGCCGAAAGGTAGCACTCGAAAGAAATAAACCGTCTTCTGGAAGATGAAGCAAAACAGATCATCATAGACTCTTAGATGTAATGGTACGTGAAGATAAGCATCTTTTACGTCAATCAACACCGTCAAATGCCCGGTTTTCATTGATTGTTTAGCATGGATAGGCGCACAATGACATTTTTCCGTTACAAAATAAACACTATATACGAGTTTCTTCCCCTTCTCTTTTTCTCTTTACGAACAATGGGAGCAGTCCAATGACGACGTAATGTGTGGCTTCAGTGAAATGGAGACTCACGGGCAACGTCAACATTGATAGCAACTAGTATGCGGCGGCATAATAATAATAATAATAACAATTTTGTCACGATAGCAACAGGTCTGGCAAGGACCCTAAGATCGCTAACAGCCAGCCTCAATTAAAAACAAAAGACAATCAAAAATAATGATACAGATTGGCCAAGGGAAGGTGACGGGATTAGGTATTGGGACACGAATGCCTTACCACCAAGGTTAGACCTGCCAGGGACTCTTTGGCCCCCGATGGCATCGCCAAACGTGTTGGACATGGGAGGTGTAGGATCGGCCCAAGTAAAAAATAAAATCCAGATGAACAAATGAGACCGTTAAAAAGCAACGTTATATAATACAAAGTATTAATAAGTAATAAGTACTTAGTAATAAGTACTAAAAACAAAAGCATCCCCAAAATGGGAATTGTCACCAGCTAAAAATGAATAAAAAAATAAATAAAAACACTTTGTTGCAATAGCAACGGATCAGGCAAGGACCAAGCGTCACTAACATGCAGCCAAGGTTTCATGGGGCGAGAGCAGACTTACGAAAAGCGGAATCATCTGCAAGATTACGTGTTTAACTCTGAGGATAAGACCGACGCATAAAAATCTCTAGATTAAATGAGCTGAGGCAACTCCGAAATATATGAACTGTCCGCGAGGTGACAATTTTGTCTGGTAAAGAATTCCAAATCCTAACCACACGCAACGCGAAAAAATTATGTCTACAATTTAAATGTGATGTTTTCACCATAAGTTTCAGGGAATTACTTCTAGTCCGATTTAACTCCTACAGGTCAAAAAGAGGCACATCCACCCCAACTACACCATGAATAATTTGGTAGGTAAGCATAAGATCAATTTTGATTCTCCGTAGTTCGAGTGGGTCAAGTTTTTAGGATCTAAAGATTGGCATGTAGCATGTTCAAGCATTGAAGGATGAATTAAAGAAATTGGACTAGAGAGAGAAGCAGATAGGGCCTCAACACACAAATGGGCTAAAAAGATAACACCACCACAAGCAGGTCAACTTATATTTCAATGTTGGAACAACTTCTTTGCAACTTTTCCGCCATGAAAAAGTAGGTATTTGCATTATTAGTGACCCGCGATTATAAAATAAATGGGACCCGCGCTCCAGGCCGTCGGCGCCCCTCCCCTCAACAGCCAGCTTCAGCCCAAAAAAGTTTAAAAATTACTGATTTTGCCGAATTGTACAATTTTTAGAATCTAAATTGAATTATCTAGACACACGCTAGTGTGTCGCACCAAGTTAGGCAACAAATATCACATCAATTCAATTGTTGAGGTTTTAAACCATTGTAGCACGACGCTATAGCGTCAGTGTCTTGTATCCTGAAGCATAGTTGGGCACATTTCAGGTACTAAGAGAAAAATAATAATGCGGTACAAAAGCTTAAATTACGTTGAAGTCGAGATCAATGACCCACCTGACAAAAATTAACATGTGTAGGAATGCCAGCTAAGCTGCTTTCAATGCAAAATCGGACCCTCAATAACGTTGAAAATGTGTTACTACTAGCTAGCTAGCTAGTCCACTCATCCCTATGTTAAATCCCATAGTGTGATTATTCATCGATACCGAGATAACGGGAAGGCTTCCAGCTATGAAATTGGGCGGATGGCTGCAGTATGATACGAACTGCGTACCTTTTACGGTTTGAAGCCTGGGGGTGTAACGGGGATGGCTTGGGATAGCGCGTTAAGTACGAAAATATTGTTACAACCATTGTTAGTATTGTCGGCATCGTGTCTCATTGGACGGCAAAAGTTCGGACAATGAGAACGTGTATACTGACGTGCGTGCCTAGACACACACTAGTGTATCATGATAAATCTAAACAATGTTGCAAAGAAATTGTATTCGCGTCCAATTCACGAAAAATAAATCAACTGTAAAAACAAAGCAAAATAAACAAAGCCAAAAACTGGTAAAGAGGCCACCAAGTTGAGTGGTTCGGCCCTTCAAAGGGCTATCAACACACCAAAACTAAATAAATAAAACAAATTACAACAAAATTAAAACCAAACCAAAAAACCTATAAATAGGTGACTAAGTTGAGAATGGTTCGGCCTACAGGCAAAAGGTAGTAGCAAAGTGTTGAAAATCAATTTCTTGTTGACTTGGCACTTTATTACACATCTGCCTGGTAGTGGAGTTGAGTCAATACACAATTAAAAAAAAAGGAGTAATATATCAAAAATCAAAACTGGTAAAAGGGGTCGCCAAGTTCCGAATGGTTCGGCCCTTGAAAGGGTTGATATCAACACACCAAAACATTCGCCAAGTTAATTGCATCGTTTAATAGTTCGAAGGTTAAATGAAAACTTGAGCATTGCTACCGAAAGTAGCAATGTTCTAGTTTTCATTTAACCTTCGAACTATTAAACGATGCAATTAACTTGGCGAATATTTTGGTGTTGATATCACTCCGTTGAAGGGCTGAACCGTTCGGAACGTGGCAGCCTCTTTTACCAGTTTTGGTTTTTGATATGATAAAACTACACGTACAACACTGGAGTGCTCGTTTGCAGGCAGATATAAATCTTTCTTGTTTGCCAAAAAAAATTAACCTGATAATTTTAGCATTACATTCCTCGAATATGATGGTCCTCTGGAGGTTTTTCGGTTGTGTGTAACCGCCTGCTTGCATGCTCCCACTGCATCTGCGCGATGCAGTCCTCCTCTATTTAAGCGGCAGCACGGCCGATATCGGCATTCATTTTCCTCCACGGTTCACTTCGTTCCGTCGGTCTCTGGAATTATGGACTTGCTCGACATCTTTTCGTCTCAAGCCGCGAGGCGGCTTCGTATCCTTATCCTTCGTCGTGGGAAAAGAAGTTATCGTGGCTCCCTCCCGTTGACTCCTGGGAACGACCCACTTGTCGGTGGGGGGCGACCGCTAGGCACCATCCGCATCACTCAGCTGGTTGCCCATGTCGCCCCTTCACGACATCTGCCATCGTGGGAAATGAAGTCATCGTGGCTCCCTCCCGTTGTCTCCCGGGTTCGACCCACTTCCGTTGGCTGAGACGACCGCTAGGTCCGGCCGCATCACTCGGCTGGTTGCCCATGTCACCCCTTCACGACATCTTCCTTCATGGGACATGAAGTCATCGTTGCCCCCCCCCCCTCCCCCGCTGTCTCCTGGGTGCGACCCACTTCCACGCAGGATCGCAATCCTTGCCTCGGCCGTCTTCCTCCTCACCCATGAAACGCGCCGACACTCAAGACTGGGTCGCTTCGACTGGAAGCCAAGACAGCCGCAAATGCCACTTGTCCACACCTCGTTCGCCGCGACAACTGCTTTCGCGACACAAGATGCTGCAACACCATCCACTCCTGGAACCCGCTTACAATCAAGCTGCACCCCCACATTCCGGCTTCCTGCCTCACCCATCGCCTGACCTTCCAGCCCTCGAGGAATACCTCGGCAAGCCAAGGCCCTCTTCCGGAAAGCAAAAAGGAAGCTACAAGACGCTTCGTCTCTCCGGGGAATCTCCAACACCAACTCCCCCATCGACCTTTCCTCGTAGTTGTCTCGCTGTGACTACAGTGTAACTCTCTGCGAAGCTCACACCCTAGTCGACTGGGTACTCCGCCAGCACGCAAGATCGCATCCTGAGCCGCCTCCCTCTTGCACCTCATCGGCGAAAAAAGCTGAAACTCAAGACTGGGCTGCTTCGATGACAAGCCACGACAAGCCGAAAAATGCCAGTCACCCGCCCCCCAACCTGGAGCCAAGCAACGCAGACTTGCGGCGCCACCAGTCTTCGCGTGACACCTACTTTCACGACTCCTGCTTTTGCGACGAAGGGAACCTGTCCGCCCCCGTGAAGCACACCCCGTTTACTGACAACACTACTAAAGATCCTACCATTTCCCTGGCTTCTCTACTCAAGACAGTGGAAGAAATGGTACCAGACTGCTTCATGTACAAACCATCACAGTCCGCTGACGCCCCTGCAGTCATCAACCTTGCTCTCATGACAGGCTTTGGATTTTCCTTCGCGACAGAGATGCCAAACCACGAGCCTTTTAGGACAATCGACGACGCTTCTCACCTGCCTCCTCCAGAACGGCGGTTTCCTGCTGAGAAAAGGCGAACCCCTACAACTAGACACAAAACCACCAGCACCACGCCCCGACCGCGAATCAAGCTGTACCTTTGCATAACCTTCGCGCCGCCTCACAAGCCGACATATGAACACAACAATCAATGGCGTGTTCTTCTAACAGCAACGGCGATCTCTCCTTGCCTTCATGCAGTTCAAACACAAGAAACGACGCCTCACAGAATGCAGACCGTCCCCCCCCCCCTGCATCTGCGTCATCGCCGCTTTCACTTGCGTTTCAACGGCCTCCGTCACCACTGCCTTTCAACATGAACATTCCTTCGCCACGGGACTCTAGCCTCCATCAGCATCCTTTCGCGACATGATTGTACCCAGCAACGTTTCTTTGTCGCAAAGGCAGCTCCACTGGGATTTGGCACGAAAGCTCAAGCCTCGTTTTAGCATCCTGCCTTTCCGTTCTCGGCCCTGGTCCCGTATTGGCTGTTAACGCAGCCTCTACCGAACCGAGATCGCACTCCCTGTCGCGAAGGGGACGATCATCCAACGCTACAACCCAGGCCGGGGTTTTTTTACAGCACTTCAAAATGGAAACAATTCGAATTCCGCTGGCTGCAATTCTGCCTGAACGCTACCCCAAGAATTTTCACGATCGAATTTGCGTCCAAGCTTTGATTACATGTTGTCGTCTCAATCAAGTTTTAAAGCAAACAATTGCGTCAAGACTCAGAAGGGGTCAACCAAGATGGAAGCCGCTTGCACCTCTTGCTGTTTGTCTCGACCGTGGCTAACCCCACGTCTCGAGTGAAAATCAAGTCA